>LBNU01003546.1:156760-167070 GCA_014162995.1 Artemisia annua | reverse complement strand
GAGAATAGATTGTGCCCAAGACCTTCTACATAATATACCTGAGAGATAACGCTGTCACCAACCACATAATCTCCATAACCCATTATTGCACCAAAGTGATCATTCCCGAATCTAATAGTCCCGATAAACTTTTTCACGAAATTTCTGAGCCGCGAGCGATCCCTTGTCATATGTTTTGAGCAGCCTGAGTCCAAATACCACACGGCGATTTGTACGACCTGCATTTGAAATCAGACAGATATGGATAACGGACAAACTTGGATCCCCAACCAAAAGTGGATTCCGATTGGTTAGTACAAACATCAGAATTGGAAGAATTAATAGTGACCTTGTCATAACATGATAAGCTGGGGAATTAGACTTATGGTTAGCACATTGGGTTCCTATAGGAAACGTTCTACCAGATTTCTTCCAAACCCTAATGTTGGGATACTTAGGATCAAACTGTTTGGCAGAGGGGTGAAGACTTTCTATTGGCATTATTCTTCCAGTGGGCCTCCAATGATAGCCAACATTAGTAAACTTCCTTCCAGTTGCTTTCCAAACATGTTTTTTCACGATTATAATAAACATTAGGACAACCAGGGGATACTTTAGAAGCATACAAACATGTCTTAGCACACAGATCATGATTACCAAAATTTAAAAAGTTATTACAGATCTCACAACTGGTTTTAGAATTCGAATTAATTACAGTACGCCTAGAGCTAATACTAGAATCAACACGATTCTCAACGTTCAGATCAGTTTTATTGTTCCTAATGTGGTCTTCTACTTTCTTTCCTTGCACTTTTAGCTGGCGAAGTCCTATCATTCCTTGTATTGCAACCAGACTTTGACCCGCTAGCATTAGTGACAGCTTTTACTCCTGTAGAATTAATGATGGGAACATTAGAACGAGAAACTGCTGTTTGATTTTTGGTATCTGATGTGTTATGTTTTGGTGATGTTATGGGCACTTTAAAGGCAACAAGCTTGTTCTTAACCTTAGAGGAAACATCATTAGACTTATCACGCATGCAATCAGCCTTAGGACATGTACCAATGGCATAATCTAAAAGCTCATATGATCTGTTAGTGAGATAATACACATCACGGATGCCAATGTCTGTAGGACTCACAATTCTAACTTCTTCAATAGTTTCGCAGAGGATATCTAGGCAATCCTTGAGATACCTAAGGTACTCATTGTGAACAAACGCATTATTCCTAAGGGGAAGAGGAATATTAATGGAATCAGCATCAGATCTTTTTGTTTTCCCTTTCACCTGAGTCTTTAGATTCTCATTTTCTTTGAGTAAAGAAATTATCTTTTCATTGTTTTTATCACGCACGATCTTTATCGAATCATGTAACTCTTTGTAATATTGTTTGATTTTAGAGTTTTCAGCTTGAAAACAATCATTTTCGTATTTCAAATCGTTAATGACATTTTGATGTTGAAGATATTGAGAATCTAAACACTGAGGTTTCTGGGAATCAAACACATCAAATTTATTATCAATCACACCACATTTATTCATCTTAGATTGTGCAATTTGAAGCTTCAGTTTCCGAATCGTGTTAGTGTGAGCTTGAATCCTTGCTAGCTTTGTTCTTTAACACTTCACCATATTCATCAAGCTTCACTTTGAAGATCCATTTGAGGGCGATAATCATTGCACAATCTGGAGGGGGTACTAATTCCCAAACATCTAGTCTGTCAAATTCATGGATTTCATCTTGCATCGCAGTAAACCAGGACATTTTAGTCAATGCTTCTTTATAATTCTTTGGTTCGACTTTGGACAGCACGTTGCTAACAATGCACCATAAGGCATCTGTGGCAAGTTGTCATCATGTAGATACTGGCCTAGATGGGTTACCAATGATGTTGTCAATCGGGTGATCATTTGTCCATTTCCTGATATGCTCATGAAGTTGATGATTGGGAATTGAAGTAGCAGTGTTGGAATCATCTGAGGAGGTAGCCAAAGTAGATGGTTCAGGAGCAAATACGTTGACAAAAGGTTCATCAGGTGGTTGAGTAAAAGGATTTACTTCAAAGGTGTTATCAGAAGCTTCTTCTTGTGGAATTGAGGAGAGTTGATCTGTCTGATTGGTATGACTAGATGATGGAGCATTCTGACTAATAGGGATAGAGATGGAAGGCTCGTTTGTGGGTTGAGGTTCATCATTAGCAGCAGCATCAGAATCTATGACTTGTTGCTCAGGTTCGACTCTCTGTTGAGGCTCAAAGTACTCATCATACATTGAAACAAACAATTTCTTCAAGTCCTCTCAAGTGGGTGGCATAGAAGGAGCATCTGTGGTGGAGGAGTTTACAAGTCCTGAACTAATGGGTCCAGGAGTCCAAATATTAGATGCGGGTCCTGAACTGGAGTATTCAGGAACCGTTTGCTCAGTCAGCTCATCAAATGTGACATATGGTTTCCATGATTTGTCGGGACCTTTTGTTGTAGATTCGATAACCCTTTTTGTTTGGTGCATACCTAACAAAAATTCCAATATCAGCTTTTGCCTTTAGCTTTCCCAAGTCTTCGCTATCATTGTTTGGGTAACATAATGCACCAAACACACGAAGGAAAGAGAGGTCGGGTTTTCTTTTATGCACTAGCTCATAAGGAGTTTTGCAGTGAAGAGGATGTATTAAAGATCTGTTCTGAGTGTAACAAGCAGTTGCAATTGCCTCTCCCCAGAGAAAGATATGAGCTTTGGAGAAGATCAACATAGTACGTGCTGCCTCTACAAGTGTACGGTTTCGTCTTTCAACGACTCCATTCTGCTGAGGGGTTCGAGGTATACTCCTTTGATGACTAATTCCCAGATCTTCATAAAACTGAGTAAGTTGTTGATTGACAAACTCCGTTCCATTATCTGTGCGGACGAATCTGACAGTTTTATTGAGGCCAACTTGCAGTTGTTTGATTAGTTTGATGATGATCTCAGGTGTTTCATCCTTGGATCTGAGGAATTTGACCCATGTGAATCGAGAGTAATCATCAACAATCACTAACACATATCTCTTTCCAAATATGGTTTGCACTCTCATGGGACCACAGAGGTCCATGTGAAGGGTATGAAGAACTTCCATGATGGTGTTGATGGTTTTGGGTTTGTGAGTATGTTTCTTGCTTTTACCAAGCTGGCAAGCAGAACAAAGATGATCCTTTTCATACTTCAGCCTGGGCATGCCACGAACAAGATCTTTACGCGTAAGTTCATTGATGGTTCCGAAGTTCAAATGGTTCAAACGACGATGCCACAACCACGACTTGGTCTTGGAAGCCTTAGATAGTAGACAGATTGGGGATGATTGCATCATGTCTTCAATGGATATAGTGTAGAGGTTTGTGCCACGTCTGCCTTTCAAGAGATCCATCCCATCCAATCTTCTTACATGACAAGAGTGTTTTCTGAAGGCAACTTCTAGATCTGAGTCACAAAATTGACCTACGGAGAATAGATTGTGCCCAAGACCTTCTACATAATATACCCGAGAGATAACGCTGTCACCAACCACATAATCTCCATAACCCATTATTGCACCAAAATGATCATTCCCGAATCTAACAGTCCCGATAAACTTTTTCACGAAATTTCTGAGCCGCGAGCGATCCCCCGTCATATGTTTTGAGCAGCCTGAGTCCAAATACCACAGGGCGATTTGTACGACCTGCATTTGAAATCAGACAGATATGGATAACGGACAAACTTGGATCCCCAACCAAAAGTGGGTTCCGATTGGTTAGCACAAACATCAGAATTGGAAGAATTAATAGTGACCTTAGTCATAACATGATATGCTGGGGAACTAGACTTATGGTTAGCACATTGGGTTCCTATAGGAAAAGTTCTACCAGATTTCTTCCAAATCCTAATGTTGGGAAACTTAGGATTAGACTGTTTGGCAAAGGGGCGATGACTTCCTATTGACATTATTCTTCCAGTGGGTCTCCAATGATAGCCAACATTAGTAAACTTCCTTCCTGTTGCTTTCCAAACATGTTTTACACGATTATAATAAACAGTATGACAACCAGGGGATACTTTAGAAGCATACAAACATGTCTTAACACACACATCATGATTACCAAAATTTAAATAGTTATTACAGATCTCACAACTGGTTTTAGAATTCGAATTAATTACAGTACGCCTAGAGCTAATACTAGAATCAACACGATTCTCAACGTTCAGATCAGTCTTATTGTTCCTAATGTGGTCTTCTACTTTCTTTCCTTGAGCACTTTTAGCTGGCGAAGTCCTATCATTCCTTGTATTGCAACTAGGCTTTGACCCGCTAGCATTAGTGACAACTTTTACTCCTGTAGAATTAATGATGGGAACATTAGAACGAGAAACTGCTGTTTGATTTCTGGTATCTGATGTGTTATGTTTTGGTGATGTTATGGGCACTTTAAAGGCAACATGCTTGTTCTTAACCTTAGAGGAAAAATCATTAGTCTTATCACGCATGCAAACAGCTTTAGGACATGTACCAATGGCATAATCTAAGAGCTCATATGATCTGTTGGTGAGATAATACACATCACGGATGCCAATGTCCGCAGGACTCACCATTCTAACCTCTTCAATAGTTTCGCAGAGGATATCTAGGCAATCCTTGAGATACCTAAGGTACTCACTATGAACAAACGCATTATTCCTAAGGGGAAGAGGAATATTAATGGCATCAACATCAGTTCTTTTTGTTTTAGCCGCTTTGGTGAGACTGCAATCACATGCAGTGACTGGCATTTTCCCTTTCACCTGAGTCTTTAGATTCTCATTTTCTTTAAGCAAAGAAGTTATCTTTTCATTGTTTTTATCACGTGTGATCTTCATCGAATCATGTAACTCTTTGTAATGTTGTTTGATTTTAGAGTTTTCAGCTTGAAAACAATCATTTTCGTATTTCAAGTCGTTAATGACATTTTGAAGTTGAAGATATTGAGAATCTAAACACGGAGGTTTCTGGGTATCAATCGCATCACATTTATTATCAATCACATCACATTTATTCGTCTTAAATTGTGCAATTTGAAGCTTCAGTTTCCGAATCGTGTTAGTGTGAGCTTGAATTCTTTCATCCCTTTTGGCTAATTCAAAATATGCATCAAATTCAGGAGCATCCGAAGATGTCTTGGCATTTGAGTTTCTAATTCTTTCTTCTAGATGTTGGTATCTTAATTGCAAGTTAAGATTATCAACCTCTAGTTTTGAAAATTGCTTGACCATGTTATCATGATCATCTTTTTGAATTTTTTCGCGCAGTTTTAAATTCTCCCCCTCAAGCTCAACAACACGATTCTGGAAAACCTTTAATGTAACAGACATATCATGAAATTGGGAAGCAGTTAAAGAAGAATCAGTAGCAGTATAAAACACATCTTGAGCAATGCACATAGCAATCAAATTATCATTCATGATGAGAGCATTCTTCCTCGCAATTTCACTATGTTGAAGATCTATTACAGTTTGTTTTCCTTCACGTTCCTGGTTTTTAAACACCTCTTTCATTTCATTGATCTCTTGTTTAAGGGACGTTTCCATGTATTCAAAATGGTTTTTGATTTGTTTAAAAAACGGAATGACTTCTGTGAGATAACATTCTTTTGTAACTTCAAAACCCCTTTCCCCCTCAGTAATTCCCGTTGGAGTAATCCTCTTTTTACACGTTTTGTCAAAATCCGCAAACATTTGATACAGTACATACATGCTAATAAGAGTTTTACATTGAGTGGGAAGTGCTATCTGAACTAGGTTCATGGGTGTATTGGGAGGATACACCGTGGGTTTAGCAAACTTAAGGGGAGTGGTATCCATAAGAAGTTCAGCTTTCATTTTTTCCACATCTAAAGCCCAAAAAATCTGTTCAGGGGTTAACCTAGTTTGGGGCACAAAGACAGTTAATCGGTTCTGCTCATAGTAGTTATGGGGCTTGATATTAACACGATTTGCTATGCACATGGGATCCTTCATCTTATCCTCAAGTCTTTTCCTATTTTCAGTTTCAATCTCAACAATCTCTTCTGTATCACGCACATTAGGGGAATCATGATTGGGCTTAAGCATTACATTATAGTCATATAAGGCAGGTTGAGAGGCACTAACGCTCCTAAGATAATTAGTTTTAGGCACACCTGTATCCTTATCACTATGTTTATCATGAAGCTTAATGTGCTTATGCATCATTTGAGCAGTTTAAATGGTTTGACCTTGTGTGTACAATTTGTTTTCAAGCTTGTTCTTTAAGGCCTTTAATTGGGAAAAATCGTTTAGAAGTTTAGTTTCTTTGCTTTGAAAATCTAACTTTAGTGTGTTGACACTATTTTGAATTTCCTGTTTTTGTTTAACAGTTTGATTGATTTGATTTTGCAAAGATTTTATTTCCCCTCTTAACTCTTCTTCCTTTAAATTCCTCTTGGTAATATAAGTACACATTTGCCAATTCATTTTCTGTTCACCTGTTCTTTGAGAATATTTATCCTAGTGGTTAAGGTGTCATCAGGAATATTGCAGTATAATCATCATATTCACAAGTATCATTATTAATGAAAGAGTCATTACTAGGTAAAGTACTTTCGACACTTTGTTTCAAGTATTGCTCATATGGGACAACATTACTATTACCCATATCAGCAGAATTTGAATCAATAGTGTCTGTGTGCTTTACTTCGTTATGAGTCCTTTGATGGTGCATCACATCGTCAACATGTGTATCTTCAGATGCTCTACTAGATTCATAAGACTCTTTATTGTTATCCATATGTTGTTGTTTTGAGGAAACATTAGTGTTTTTCAAACCAACATCATCTGGCGTGACAATACTAGTTTGATGAACCTCATCGAGTATCGTTGGAATGGCACATGTTTCATATGTGTCATATAATTTGAGTACCTCAGAAATGATGGATGATTTGGAAGATCCTGATTGATTTGCCGATGTGATCGCGGATGTAAGCTTAGCCATAAAGATGGTTTGTGCAGTAGGTTCATCATCAACATCAGAATCAAATGCATCACAATCTTCAGCCTGGAAGATGTTTGGGTCATTTAGAGCAAGATCCTGGACTGGTTGATCATCCACATCAGCATCAAAGGAGTTTCCTTCATCACCAGCAAGAAAGAGCAGCTGTTCCTCATCCAATTTAACACCATTCTCTTGTGCTTGCATCAACAGCATCTTATCTTTGAAGTAGTCGGAGTTCTGAGGACGTTTTGGTTCAGTGCAGTTTCTTGCAATATGACCTAGCCCACCACAATTGTAACACTTGATTTGCCTTCCTTGTCCTAGATTACCATTTCCCATTCTGTTCTGAGCATTTCCTCGGACATTTTGTCTTCCTTGAACCACAACACGCCCATCTTCCACAACAGCAAGATTACGTGGATTAGATGAGGTTCTGAGTTGATTGTTGGTTTGAGGAAGAGAGCTTCTGAAGTGTTGAACCAGTAGAGAGACTTGATTGGAGAGGTTATCAATTCTCTTATCCATGTAGGAATTTCCTGATTCTTGTGAGTTGGTTTTGACATTTGCTGATTGCATTGAGGCTTGACCAAGAGTTGACTGATTCTGTGTTGCTTGAGTAGTGATTGGAGGGTTGATTAAGTCAGCTGAGAATTGGTTGAAACCTTGAGCACTGGAGATTAGGGCAAGAGGATTATTTGAAGGATGAAACTTTTCTCTTAGCTGACGGTCATACATGGCATGTTTCTCATGTTGTTGTAGATAAGCATAGAGTTGCTCATAGTTGGTGTTTCTGAGACCTTTGTTTATCTTCACAGCCGTGACAAATCGATCCCATTCCACCGTCATGTTATTGACGAACTTTGAGTTGAGTTGGATGTTGGGCATTGTCATTCTGATCATTCTCATGTCATTCACAAGCTTGTGGAATCTAACATAATAATCATTGATGCTTTCACCAGGGTTCATCTTAAAGTGCTCGAATTCATCATACAACTGAGACTCACGATCTTCCTTTGTTAATTCTGAACCAGCTAGTAACATTTTGACATTGTCCCAAACAGCTTTGGCCTCAGTGTTGAAGTTTGATGGTGCATCACATCGTCAACATGTGTATCTTCAGATGCTCTACTAGATTCATAAGACTCTTTATTGTTATCCATATGTTGTTGTTTTGAGGAAACATTAGTGTTTTTCAAACCAACATCATCTGGCGTGACAATACTAGCTTGATGACCCTCATCGAGTATCGTTGGAATGGCACATGTTTCATATGTGTCATATAATTTGAGTACCTCAGAAATGACGGATGATTTGGAAGATCCTGATTGATTTGCCGATGTGATTGCGGATGTAAGCTTAGCCATAAAGATGGTTTGTGCAGTAGGTTCATCATCAACATCAGAATCAAATGCATCACAATCTTCAGCCTGGAAGATGTTTGGGTCATTTAGAGCAAGATCCTGGACTGGTTGATCATCCACATCAGCATCAAAGGAGTTTCCTTCATCACCAGCAAGAAAGAGCAGCTGTTCCTCATCCAATTTAACACCATTCTCTTGTGCTTGCATCAACAGCATCTTATCTTTGAAGTAGTCGGAGTTCTGAGGACGTTTTGGTTCATTGCAGTTTCTTGCAATATGACCTAGCCTACCACAATTGTAACACTTGATTTGCCTTCCTTGTCCTAGATTACCATTTCCCATTCTGTTCTGAGCATTTCCTCGGACATTTTGTCTTCCTTGAACCACAACACGCCCATCTTCCATAACAGCAAGATTTCGTGGATTAGATGAGGTTCTTAGTTGATTGTTGGTTTGAGGAAGAGAGCTTCTGAAGTGTTGAACCAGCAGAGAGACTTGATTGGAGAGGTTATCAATTCTCTTATCCATGTAGGAATTTCCTGATTCTTGTGAGTTGGTTTTGACATTTGTTGATTGCATTGAGGCTTGACCAAGAGTTGACTGATTCTGTGTTGCTTGAGTTGTGATTGGAGGGTTGATTAAGTCAGCTGAGAATTGGTTGAAACCTTGAGCACTGGAGATTAGGGCAAGAGGATCATTTGAGGGATGAAACTTTTCTCTTAGCTGACGGTCATACATGGCATGTTTCTCATGTTGTTGTAGATAAGCATAGAGTTGCTCATAGTTGGTGTTTCTGAGACCTTTGTTTAGCTTCACAGCCGTGACAAATCGATCCCATTCCACCGTCATGTTATTGACGAACTTTGAGTTGAGTTGGATGTTGGGCATTGTCATTCTGATCATTCTCATGTCATTCGTTATAAAACACATCTTGAGCAATGCACATAGCAATCAAATTATCATTCATGATAAGAGCATTCTTCCTTGCAATTTCACTATGTTGAAGATCCAATACAGTTTTTTCTCCTTCACGTTCCTGGTTTTTAAACACCTCTTTCATTTCATTTATCTCTTGTTTAAGTGATGTTTCCATGTATTCAAAATGGTTTTTGATTTGTTTAAAAAATGGAATGACTTCTGTAAGATAACATTCTTTTGTAACTTCAAAACCCCTTTCCCCCCTCAGTAATTCCCGTTGGAGTAATCCTCTTTTTACAAGTTTTGTCAAAATCCACAAACATTTGATATAGTACATACATGCTAATAAGAGTTTTACATTGAGTGGGAAGTGCTATCTGAACTAGGTTCATGGGTGTGTTGGGAGGATACACCGTGGGTTTAGCAAACTTAAGGGGAGTGGAAGCCATAAGAAGTTCCGCTTTCATTTTTTCCACATCTAATGCCCAAAAAATCTGTTCAGGGGTTAACTTAGTTTGTGGCACAAAAACAGTCAATTGGTTCTGCTCATAGTAGTTATAGGGCTTGATATTAACACGATTTGCTATGCACTTGGGATCCTTCATCTTATCCTCAAGTCTTTTCCTATTTTCAGTTTCAATCTCAACAATCTCTTCTGTATCACGCACATTAGGGGAATCATGATTGGGCTTAAGCATTACATTATAGTCATATAAGGCAGGTTGAGAGGCACTAACGCTCCTAAGATAATTAGTTTTAGGCACACCTGTATCCTTATCACTATGTTTATCATGAAGCTTAATGTGCTTATGCATCATTTGAGCAGTTTAAATGGTTTGACCTTGTGTGTACAATTTGTTTTCAAGCTTGTTCTTTAAGGCCTTTAATTGGGAAAAATCGTTTAGAAGTTTAGTTTCTTTGCTTTGAAAATCTAACTTTAGTGTGTTGACACTATTTTGAATTTCCTGTTTTTGTTTAACAGTTTGATTGATTTAGATTTTATTTCCCCTCTTAACTCTTCTTCCTTTAAATTCCTTTCGGTAATATATGTACAC
>LBNU01003546.1:128266-139065 GCA_014162995.1 Artemisia annua | reverse complement strand
ACGTGAACGTACATCCGGTGATGTGAAGCACAAAGGCTGAATCGTCGCAATCATGCAAATCCTAGAAGACAAACGGTTTGATTATGTCTACATGAAGGAAATAGTGGTTAAGAGGCAAGACGAACAGCTCTACAAGTTTTGTGAAGCCGATTTCCCACATCTTTATCTCGATGACGTAGAAGATATGTATCTGGAGAAAGTTCAAGGAAGAATGAGGGGCTTCCCAACGTCAACTCAGTACAACTTCATCTCTTCATTGCTCATGTACATAAGGCAACTGATCATCCGTGAACGTGTAGAAGATCTGTAGTTAGGTGTCGAAAGCTACCAGAATCATCTCAACTTGACCAAACCACAAATCATGATCGAAGAACTACATGACGCATCTCAGCTAATGATTCTCCAACAACCAAAGTTTGGGGTTACTTACCTCAAGTCAAAGCATCAACTACGGTTCATGCGGTTCGACGAGCTTCATAAGTTCTGTGATGTTACCTTGCAAAGAGTTCGTGATGGTTTAGTGGAGAGATTGACGGACGATCTGAACAAGGTGAAAGAAGGAAAGCATACCCGTTCGAATTCTAGCACTCGAAGAATGGTAAAGAACTTCATCCATGCCATTGAAGAAAGGCTCAACCGGAGGGAGCAGATTAGGAGGCTGGAAAGTTATATCGGGGTTCGTCCATCGTTTCCGATCCTGACATTTCAGAGGCCCAATGCAAAGTTCACCGACTTCAATGCCTTGACTTCATCTCAGACTTAAGCTTTTGGTATAACCTTTCATAATTTATAATTCATTCTTGTTAATTGTGAATCATTAAGGCTTGTGTACACATAACAGTGCACAACCCATACCTTGTAAAGAAAGGACCCTGTGGTACGCTTCAGTGCTACAATCCTAAGATAAGGAGCGAAGGCTTCTTACTTTTGAGTAGAATTTATTAAACTTTTCAGATTTTCACAATTCTACTCAAAAGACAAGTATTTCACCTCAATGAGTATCCACAAGTTGAGGGGGAGTACTTGTACCAAAACATCGTTCTTAAAATCTCAAATCTTTAATGATAACTCCCCATAAGACTCAAAAAGCATATTTTAATCAAAATCCTTTGCAAAAACAACATTTGATATGCTATTTTTGAGGGGGAGAAACAGAAAGTGATTAAAATATGATGTTCCAAGTTGTATCTCATTCGAGCTCGACTCAGTAATGACCCAAGAATTGACGAAACAAAAACCGTTAGTATTCGAAAGGATTTATCCGAGTAGATTGTACCGTTTCGAGAAACTCTTTCTAGACGTTACTTTGACGGGTCTAACTTCCTTTATGGAATGTTTACAACTTCAAGGTAGTTATTAGGGCTAGTTGTCACCTAAAAACTGACAATGCATCCCTTTAACTAAGCAACGTAACCGTGTCCCTCGGGTACATGTCTATTAAGAGTGGATCAATTCTAAAGTGCTAACTTCTCCCGCATGTGTTATTTTCCGCAAAATATTCATAAGCACATGTGGAGGGGGAGTATTTCATAAGAAAATAAAACCCTCAAAGTGTTATAAAATGTTTTTTTTCACAAACACTTTGAGAGATTTTCAAATGAATGGTTTCAAAAGGCATCACTAGGATAGTCATGGAGTTATAAGGTGACTAAGGTTAGGAATAACCGTCCTATGATCCGCCTAAACCGGAGGGATCTACCCAAGGACATCACCAATAGTTAGTATTTAGAAGTCCTTAGGTATGATTCGAAAAAGGAGAAATGAATGAAACGGAGAAAGAAGGGGTTGAAGAATTAAAAAGAAACGTTATGAAAAGGGTGAAAAGAAATGAGCCCTCCAAATTATTCAACCTTAGGGCAGACACCGGGTTCAATTCATATGCTACTGGTTGTTGCTAAGGCGACACCGGTATTGAAGATAAAAGACGTCATGGACCCAGTGACGCATGCACCTTAACCTTCTAGCCACTCGGGTATCTCTCAAAAGATACTTGTTTCATTCTCACGGGGAACCGTTGTAATCTATCGACCTTCTATTTAGAGTTGGTTGATATTGAAACAGGAGACCCTGCCCCAATCTCCGCATAGGAAACCATAAGTTGCACTAATTGAGTCTAGAGCCACGAGATACATCAAAGATCTCTTAGGTACACTTAGTAATCTTACATTGGTTGTTCTACATCAATGGACACCAATTGTAAATTATCGAGTCCTTCGCAGATCTTAGCAATCTGCCTAGAACGTTCATGAGGGATTTACTTAGGTATTTCTCGAATGATTGAACGGAAATCCTGCCAGGGTCAACATCAAACAGCCCTGACAGCAGGTCACTTCGGTAATTCCTCGTGGGTTACGCTTAGTGTTTATGATGGCTTCAAACGGTCTACAGTCGTGGGGTGATCTCCAGCGACTCACCTAATCGTGGGTGTACTTAGTTGTGCCCGTGTAAGCTCCTTACGGGGTATCTGATTAGGAACGGCCTTGGCGCGAATTAGAAGGAGTCTTCATACTATGCTGTTGACGAATTCTAGTTCAAACCTGTAAGTACCGGTTGTATTATTGCTAACTGTTTTATTTTAGGTACAAATGCCATCTAGAACACCAACTTCCACGTGCTCATACATACATCACAATGCCGATGAAAGCTCAAAGAATTATCACAGTCCATAGGAAAGATTCTACATCAACAATCATGAATCTTCAACATCAATGACAAAAGAGCTACGAATGCATGACAACAACACCGTCAAATATGTATGAGCATGTCAGAACGGAGCGAATCCATTGGAGATACCGAAAGTGACGTGTGGCGGATTACAACATCATCTCTCATTTTCACATCAACAAAGACAAAGAACAAAGAACGATGAATCACTTTTACTACAATCATTTTGAAGACGTCTAAAGCTACAAATGTCAACAGTTAAAGTCCAAAGACAAAGACGTCAAGAAACCCCAATGACCGTGACGAACTTCTATCCTTCAACAATCCTTCATGACCGATCCTTAGGGGGAAATTGTTAGGATCATAGTTTTCAACTATTCAGTCAAGTCTCGGTCATTTCAGTCAATGTAATAGGTTGCTAGAATTATCCTTATTATCCATGTGTTATGTGTAATCGTATGGTTACGTGTTTAAGTTACAATAGATGTCCAATGGGCTTAGAAGCCCACGAATAAGAAAGAAAGGAAGGAAGGGAATGTTGCCCTAATCCTCTCCTATAAATAGGACATCATATCTTTTGTAATATTGTTGGTTAATTTCATATCTTAAGGAAACTCTTGTTCTTTCATCTTTCATATTGATCTTAATCAACCAAGTCTAATTCTCATCTCATTTCTCTTATAAGATTACTTGTGTTTACTAAAATGGTGACCTAACAACATTAGATAAATTTATAGTCCTCTTAGAATCATTATACGCAAATTTCCATTCGAAATTCAATGTTACCAAATAGACCCTATGCTTTACGGGTCTAAGCTTGCGTTGTAAGCACTTTTACTTATACGCAAACTTAACATATACCTACACCGCATTTTCTAAGACATTTAAAAACTTTTATATTTTTGGAAAAGTCAACTTATTTCCCTCCCCTTTAACCATAAAATCATCCCTTGATTTATAAACAATATCAAACTACACAATACTTAAACTAAATTAACTAAGTTGTAAATATCTAAAACTACTTAGTCATTTTTAGGTTTAACAATTTATTAAAACTTTCTAACTAAGCTAAGTTATTTATATATCTTCGAATACTTCCTTACTAAGTTTTAACTATATATTTAACTAAAAATTCTTAACTAAGTAAATAAGTATTTACTTTCATCCTAATTTTCCTCATATACTGAGATAGAATATATCGATAAGTTTTAGCAATGATATAAATCCTATATTTTTACTTTACCTGATTTTAAGTTTCGTGACTTAAGGAATTAAATTTTCGATTTTAGATTTAACATACATTTTACACAACCGACACTAGACTAGTCGACCCAGTCTATACAGATATGCTTCTTAGGTTCCTTATAGTTATATTTCAAATATCCCATTTCACTTTTTCAATTTTCACGTAAACTTCGTACGTGATGAGACGAAAAGTGTTACGCTTTTAAGGGGTCATTTAAGCCTTAATTCGTGTAAATGTGATCAAATAATGCCCTAAATCGTTCCTTTTGTCATTTTAGGTACTTTTGAGAGGAATTCTGGAAAACATGCATATTTGGACGTTTTTGGAGCATAAAAGTAAAGAAAATGACAAAGTCTCAAAAGAAGCAGGAATTACAACCTGACGGCGTCAGAGTCACAAGGTGACGCCGTCAGCAAGCATGGACAAAAGAGTGAAAACCAATTTTCAAATGACGGGCCAAAAAGATTTGGAACTTTTACACCTGACGCCGTCAGGTGTTACAAGGTGTAGGCCGTCAGGTTATAATTTAAAGAGTGACAACCCAGAAGGAAATAGAGAGTGACGGCATCAGAAGTGGATCTAGGCCATCCGAGAAACCTAATGGCGGCGAGCTGACGGCGTCAGACTCTATTACATGATGCCGTTAGAGTGTAAAATCTATATAAATAGTTTTCTACTTTTCATTCATTATGTGGAACTTTGTGGGGAACTTTTGGCACCAAACCCTAAGACTGTACTTTTTAGGGTTTCCAACCCTTGGAACCCTCATGCTTAAGTAAAGATAAGTCTTCACTTTAATTTAATCAATATGTCTATGTGTCGGTTAATTATATCTTTTGCTTGTCTTTCAATTAACATGCTTGGCTATATTCTTCTTGTGTTTGCTTAGATCTAATGAAACCTAACTATTAATTATTGGTTAATTGATGTGTTGTTGTTTGTTGGGATGATTGTTCCATCGATGTTAGGCTCAAGAAAACTGGCTAACCACCTTTAATGGTAACCTGCTTGAACGTCTTGGGAAACATGAAGCCAAGGCATACTAGGCTATTAAGGTAGTATTTAATGCATGAGCCACTGTTTACAATCCATATGGTTGTGCCGTGCATGTCATAGGAGGAGATAAGAGCTCATAGAATTGGAGAGATATGTATGCCACTCCATGAGTTATTAGGAATACACCCTTCATCCACACAAGTAACATACATATCAATTAACCGGTAAAAGATAGTTAGGGAGTAATGAAGTCTAAGTAAACACACTTTTCTCCATATAGTTTTCACAACCAAAATAGTTTTATTATTTTATTTTATCTGCAATTGTAGTTATCTTGGGTTAGTTGACTAGCAACTAATTCTGCCCACTCCTTCAAAACCGAGATTTTACTTGCTTTCATAAAAATATAAAAATACAAAAAGAATCTTCCTTCACCCTTAGACCTATTAGAGTAGTTTTTCTATCCTAATGAACACTATTCTCTGTGAGAGAACGATCAATCCCCCGTACTTACCACTACACTATACTACATCGGTCAGGTACACTGCCTGGTGGGGTTGTAAGCCTCTTGAGATCCCTTAAGAGGTAAAACCTGTTGTAAGGTCACAAAACCACGCATCAAGTTTTTGGCGCCGTTGCCGGGGAATAGTTATTGTTTAGGTAGAATTTTTATTTTATTAGGTCTACTCACTAGATTCCTTTCTAGTGAGATTTTTATTTTTATTTTTCTAGGATTTCCTTAGTCTATCTTATTTCTTCGTGTTTTTGTTTGTAACCTCTACCATCCACCATCATGGAAGGTGGTAACATCCTTGATCCCAACAACCTACCTCAACCAAACCACCCACCACAACCAAACCAACCTCCTAGACCCCGTACCTTAGGAGAGTATTCCCGACCTAGCCACCTTGGCTATCGCAACACCATTGAGCTCACTCAAGGAGCCAATGCCACTCCCTTGCGATCCGACACCATCCGGTTGGTTTAAAGCGGAGGCGCATTCCATGGACTTCGTTCCGAAGATCCAAACCAACATCTCAAGGATTTCCTCAAAATCGTAGACTCCATAGACCTTGATGTTGCCACTCGAGAGACGACCCGATTGCATCTCTTCCAATTCTCTCTACGGGACCAAGGTAGTCAATGGCTTGAGCGACTTCCCGCAGGGTCCATCACCTCTTAGGATGATCTCACAACTCGTTTCCTTGCTCAGCTTTTCCCACCGGGGAGAACTACCAAGCTAAGGAATGATATCTTGGCGTTCCAACAACGCCAAGGCGAAACCCTCTACGAGGCATGGACTCGATTCAAGGACTTACTCCAAAAAGTCCCTCATCATGGCATAGACCTTTGGCTCCAAGTCCAAATCTTATATGACCACATCAATCTCCACACGAGGCAAACCATTGACCAAGCGGCCGGTGGCAAGCTACGTGATCTAAGTGCGGAACAATCATGGGATCTCCTAGAAGATCTTGCTCTTTATGACAACGAAAGTTGGAATGATCCCCGTGATTTGAATAAAACGGTCAAGGCAATATCTTTTCCTTCGAATAATTCAAGCACTTCCGACCGTAGGGTCATAGAACTTGAAGACCAAGTCAAGTTTCTCATGAAATCCTACGAAGCTCCTGAACCTCCAAGCCAAGTGAACAAAATCACTTCTTCGTGCGGACTATGTAGTGGTCCCCACGACACTCATAACTGCATGGAACTCCCCAAAGAAGCCTTCAAAGAATTCACCTCCTCTCGCATCAACAAGACGAGGGAGAAATGGTCCATTGCCAACCAAGAGCCTAAGAAACCAAACGGGTATTATGAGGCATGGAAAGGTAAACCGAATTTCAGTTGGGGGCAGACTCGCACTGTGTCATTCAATGACTCCCCTCCACTTACGTGGTCTGAGCACCATCCTCCTCTAAGTACACCCGAGCAGGATCCTGAGGAGATCCTACGGAAATTTATCCTATCATAAGAGATGAGACTCATGAAACTCGAAACTCAATTCAGGCAACAGCAAGAGGACATAAATAACAAGATTGGTAACCTGGTTGACATGATAAAAGGTCGCCTTGTTGGCGAAATAACNTCAATGACTCCCCTCCACTTACGTGGTCTGAGCACCATCCTCCTCTAAGTACACCCGAGCAGGATCCTGAGGAGATCCTACGGAAATTTATCCTATCACAAGAGATGAGACTCATGAAACTCGAAACTCAATTCAGGCAACAGCAAGAGGACATAAATAACAAGATTGGTAACCTGGTTGACATGATAAAAGGTCGCCTTGTTGGTGAAATAACACGAGTCGAGGAAGTCAAGTCTGCTACCGTCCTCAGCCCACCAAACTCACCGGTGAAAATTAAGAGCCCCAGCAAACTCTTCAAGTACGTGTCACCGGATAGGAAAGAAGTTACGAAACCTTACCCCTCAACCGCACCAACCCACTTCGTAAAAACCATTACAAAAATGCCTTTACCTAAACCCAATGAAGACCAACAATCAATCAGGAATGGGGAGGGTAGAATCAAGAAACCCGACAACCCCTCAGAACCGTTAGCAAACTCCACCACAAGAGGGACGAGCGATAAGGAAGATTCGGAGGAAGAATCCGAAGAGCTCCGAAAATCCTCTGAATTAAGCGATGAACCCCTTTTAGAGGAACTTGAAAGGAGCACCACAGGACTACACATCGGACAAAAAGAAGAGAGTGGCTCCGATGTTTTCAAAATATCCTGCACTGCTAGGGGATAGATAATAAAAGACACCTACATAAATCCCAGTTCCCCAACTAATGCTATATCTCTTTCTCTATATAACGAAATCTTCAACGAACAAGTCACGCATGAGGGGTCTAATGTCATTGGGACAATTGGAAAGGTGCCGATTGTAATTGGAAAGTTCTCTTTTAGCACCGACCTAACCATATTCAATGTCATGAGCGCGATAATCAATCCATCCTTAACTAGCCTCGTTCTAGGGGAACCATTCATCGAGGCAACTGAAGTGAAACTTGCTAAGGAATGATAGTAGTGCATTGTTTACAGATGGTGTTAGGACGGTAATCTTTCGTGATAGTAATGAAGAGGTATATGAATATCAACCGTCGGAAATTGGCAACACATGGGGGTTGCAAGGCAGGAGGCCTGGTAGGATAAAGCGAAGCGATTCTACTAACCTCAAAATACCCTGTATGATCGGCCGCAAACACTTTCATAATTTTTACATCAACACACGTTTGCACAAAAATGTGATATCTTTGTTTCATTATAACCGTATTTTTAAAAGAGGAATGATCTACGAGGGAGAGGATGTTGTAGGTATCGACAAAGGTGTACAGGTGTTTGTAGGCAACATGACATTCACTATGAGCTTCACAATTGTTGAGAATATAGAAGAATACATTGATCCCAGGTTGTCACAAGTTGTTTTTAGGACACCCTTCTGCGAAGTCATAAATTTGGTGGTAGACGAGCCTAATGGAATCATGACTTTCACCGACGGGATTAGAAAAGTCTCATACCAAACTCCATATAAGATGAGAGACTTTAAGGGAATTGATCATGGAGGACTCGATAGTCTGGGCTCTCAAGTCGTGCTATGTGATGAAGATATGAGGAGAGGATGTAACAACACTTCTGATTTATCTTGCGGATTCTTTAAGGATGTTAGTAGACTAAGTTATAGATATAAAGAAGATCCTTTTGATTCAGAAGACCCAAAGTACCTCCACTATAATAGCGATTCTAATAGGGATTCGGGCGTGGACTTAGGAACCGTGACCAACGATGAAGTCACGTAATGTACGGTGACTTTGAGTCTAGCTACAAGACTCGTTAATAAAAAAAGCGCTTCTTGGGAGGCAACCCATGCTTTGTGTGTTTTGTTTGTTTATTTGATTTTATTTGTTTCCGCATGTAAGTTATATTTCTTGTTATTGATTCATGCTTCAAACTAAAATGTGAAAATGCTTTATCTTGTTTTTAACTTCGTCTTAACTACATATAAAGGTATATTGCAAAAGCTAAGTGTAAGGGAAATCTAAATCGGTTTATAAGAACGAATGAACATGGATCATAACAATGTAAATTAACATACATATTAGTATTTGTTTGAGTCAAATGCTTGTATCGAGTCATAATGAATTTTTGCAGGAATTCCAGGAAATAAGGTATAGTTTTTCCAGAATTTTTCCCGGAAACTTAACATGAGAATTCTGTCAGATCATTTCTGACGGCGTTAGGCATAACACCTGACGGCGTCAGGTTAAAATTTTCTGCAATTTTTGAAAGTTTTGTATTTCTTCCGGAACCATAAAAAGTTTTGTCAATTCTTTAACTTATAATCTCCAGGAATTCTGCAAAATATTCATTCCACAAGCATTATATCCTATGTGAAAACGTAGAGGGGGGGGGGGTGAATACGTTACCGTTTAAAAACTTTATTACTTGTTGTATCAAATGTCCATTTTTAGCTTGTTCTAATATTAAAGATGTTACTTGTAGTTTATGACTAACATAACTTAAAACATGTTATCACACAAGTACAATTAACACGTCACATCACAAACAATCACATAATGCAAACATCAAAGTAAAGCAATAAGTAAAAGGAAAGTGCAAACCGATCACGACACGAGTATTTATCGTGGTTCGGCTACAAGGACTCTTTTCCTTGCCCTACGTCCACGCCCCGAGTATCCAACTCAAAAGTTACTTCACTAGATCAACAACCTCCCTTCTCGGCAGAGAAAACCTTACACATCGCTTACAAGATTACCGACACTAAGCTAGATGTCGAGTTCTTTTACAAGGGTACAACCACTCCCATCGTCGCTTATACAATATTACCGACACTAAGCTAGATGTCGAGTTTTTTACCAAGGGTACAACCACTCCAGCTATGTTTTGTGGCCCAACATAAACACCTTGTGTTTTATGGCACAAACACATAAACCATCTAATCTATATTGTGATGATACAATGATGATCCATGACATAAAAGTCTAACGGATATGCATGCCTAATCTACATGAACTTCTTGAATAAGAAGTCTTCAATCATTGAGGATGTCAAGTGACCTAAAACTAACAAAGATAAAACCATGTTCCAAAACCATGTTCAAGATTATCTAAGTCAACACACTACATGTCAAATCAAGAACATCTCTTACAAGATCTATGATAAGACAAGACATATGCATATACTTGAAACTAAGTGTTGACAAGACATATGCATATTGACAAGACAAGACTATGACACATCTTACAAGTTCTTTGACCAAGTTATTTTCCAAAGATGTTTCCAAGTCAACTACAATCTATGCCACATCTTAAATGATCTATGACAAAGATATTTTTCATTTTATGAAAAATACATTTAGACAAATGTATATACTAACTTAAAAAGGTAAGTTACTTGTATATGAAAAATATATTAGTTAGCTATATAATATTTAGTAAGTTACTAAAAATGTTTTATGTACTTATGTTGTTATAAGACACATTTTTATATATTGTAAACTCACTAATATTATTTAGACACCTAATGTGGCACTTATTTTATTTGACACCTAAAGTTCACTTTGACATCTAAAATACTTAAAGACCCAAAAAGTATTTTAGTCATTCTAAGTGGTTGGTCAAGGGGTTTGATCATAATGCTACATAACAAACATGTACGAACCTGTGTTGTAGCATACGATGACTCGAGACGTTGAGAGATGTTGAATGTTTGTTGAGACAAAGTATGATTACAAGTAACTTGTACATTTTACGTTATGTATCAAGTTATACGTTTGTCATCAATCAAAACAAACAAGACTGTATAGATTAAATATCGTAATATTTGCACTAACAATCTCCCCCTTTTTGATGATGACAAAATATGTAAAC
>LBNU01003546.1:76423-124761 GCA_014162995.1 Artemisia annua | reverse complement strand
TTTTTGAATTTGAATTTTGGTGGGAAGTGGTTTCCAAATGGTTCTAATGGGTGAAAATGGTTTTCTAAAGTTTCCAAATAGGGTAATGGTGATGATGGTGGTGTTTGGAAAAGTTCCATTGGTGATTGAGGTGATGAAGGTTGAGATATATCACAAGGTGAATGTGATGAGATGATGGTGAAAGAACAAGTGAACTTAAGTGCTAATTGTTTAAGGATGAAACCCTATTGACATTCGTTTTTGTTCCTTTTGATTGGGAGAGTACTATGACGAGTGTTCTAGTCGTGACGAGTGTTTTAAAAAACATTGTTAAAATACTTGGGTGTTGATTTTCGGATATGACATTTAATGACTACCGTAGTAAGTCAAGTTTACTTGAATATTTTGAACGAAATACTTAAGTTGTCAATCCTACTCAGTTGAGATTGGATAGAAAGACTCGATAATACATCTATAACTTAAGATTAAGTTATGACTCGATGTAAATCCTTATCTTCTTGAAAGATGAGTTAAGGATGAAAGAGTGTTGTGAGTGTGTGTAGTGATCACAAATACTCAATGGCTCGAGGATTAAGGAACAAGTTTCCGGATTTCTTCCTCTATGGAGAAAGGTATCTTGAATCGTTCTTGTGAAGTTTGGGTCTTAAATTAGTGAACATTAGTGAGAGGAATCCTAGTGATGAAAGTGAGTGATCTTAAGTGAGGGTCTTAAATGAAAATTTAAAAACAAATCTGCAGGACTGGCGGAACCCTACGACTACACGGGAGGAACCCTTTTGAGGGTTCCGTGTGTTCCGTTAGGCTATTTCTGGGTTGCCCAGAAAATGCACTGGCGGAACCCTGAATTTGATTCCGCCAGATCCGCCAGGGGGCAAAAAGTAGACAGTCCAGATTTTCGGGGGTCGAGACGATTTCCAATTTTTCCGAAAACTCCTAAAACATAAACTTAAATATAGGACTGATTAGGAAATGCAAAGATTGGATATAGAAACACTCTAACCGTTAGACTTTGACCGAGGGCTAGCGAATTTCACTATACTTAGTGAAATATCCATAGACTTGAAAATTTGACAACATCCCAAATGTTTTCTTCCTGCATATCCGTTAGTACAAGACAATGTTCGTGATAGAACGTAAAATGTAAGAAGTTACTTGTGTCCGTATTACTTACTTGTATTCGCAACACACCTTCTACATTTCCTTCTCCGTTTACACTATTCTCCCCCTTTTGTCAAAACAAAAAAGGGTGTGTCCTTGGAGTTAACTTAATTTCTCCCCGAAATGGCGAGCTTGCATCATCCCTAGTGAAGTGAATTCTTAAACTCCAATTATCTAAGGGTGTTAGCGGATCCATGGATCTAATTAAGTTCCTTGACCTACATCAAGGTTAGTGTTGTGCAACATAAAAATTATACAAAAAATGCATGATGAATGAAATGCATGTTGGACTATGTTGACTTATCTCTTTCTTTTTGTCGAAACAGTCTGTAAGTGTCCTAAGGGACTGAGATGAGAGACGTCACTCTCATCCGTTGTACTTCAATGTTTTTTGGTGTAATGCATTTTACCGGGGTGAATTAACCCTTTTACCCAAAAAAAAAAAACAAAAACAAAAGTGTGTCGAAGAATGAGATTAAAGATGAATGTGTGCATGCTTCTCCTAGATTGCAGCTCCCCCTTGATCAATACTCCCCGTTGCTAGGGTCCCAACGTATATGACACAAGAAATAAGAAAGCTACAAAACAAAGGTTAGTGCATGATTGTAACTCCTCCTTGATCAATACTCCCCGTTGCTAGGTTACCAACGTATATGATGCAGGGATAAGAAAGCTACAAAAACAAAGGTTAGTGTATGATTGACTCCCCCTTGATCAATACTCCCCGTTGCTAGGGTACCAACGTATATGATGCAAGGATGAAGAATCCTACAAAATAAAGGTTAGCGTAAGACAATAATTTTCCTATGCTTGACGGAAGCTCCCCCTTGTTTTAGGGCGTCAATATGAACCTTCAAAACAAAAGTTAGTATAGTGAAAGTTTTGTCTTTAGCCAAGCATGTCCTCTACAACAATGTGTATAGAAGATGCATCATGAGTGCATGATGGAGATTCCTCCTTGTTCGAAGGTCTCAAGAAGCACCTAAAATAAAAGAAGAAAAATAATCGATGCAAAACTTCATCCTTAGATGAGTATGCTATATACGATTGATCGTATATAATGGTGAACCTACAATGAAAGAGTTAATGCAATATATTTCATCTCAAAGAAAAATAAGATGTATATATATAAATGATATAGGCGACTCAAGGTAGAGACCCATGATATCAAAGATCTTATGAGGTGCATTCTTGTAGGAAGAAATACAATCATAAGAGAAAAAAAAATTGTATTCTTCTAATAAGAATTACAATAAAAACGTGAATATAATATGATAGAAACCTACAAAACAATGCCTAGAGAGAAGACATGAGGATGAGATGCTTCTAATGATGTTATAAACTAACAAGGAATGAGTTTCTCATCTAAAAGATTGTTTTGAAGAAGTGTGGTAGTCGAAAATTTGAAAAATAGAAAATAAAAATTCTGCAGGTGGTCTGGCGGAACCCTGCGATAACACGGGCGGAACCCTTTTGAGGGTTCCGTCTGATCCGCTGGGCCATTTCTGGGTTTCCAGAAAATTGCACTGGCGGAACCCTCGTGAAGGTTCCGCCTGATCCGCCAGACCTGGAAAACAACACAGTCCACTTTTTAAAGTGCCGAGACGATTTTCAAATTTTTCAACAACTCCTAAAAACACAAATATAACTCATATCTGATTAGGAACTGTAAAAATTAGACTTAAAAATATGCTTTCCATTGGAGACTCATGTGTATAGCAAATGCTATATCGAAAGATAAGGATAGAACATATTGACTCATGCAATCCTAAACTTCACAACTTGAGGGATAAGCAACGAATATGACTTTATCATCTACCAAAGATGATGTATTTTGCCATAATGCATGCTTGAATGGAATTGAAAGGAAGTGGTAACAATAAGCACCTATGAACAAGAGTTCACATGAAAAGAGTACCAAAAATACTAAACACCTATATGAGGATGAAAATGACATCATAAGATGCGAGAGTGTTGATTAAACCAACGTGTTGAGAATGAGAGTTTGATTAAAATATCGTTTGCACTTACAATGACGTGCATGATATGTGTCGACGAAGGAAAAGGATGGGATCCTATGATGGTGTTCTAGACAATGAAGTTGTGAAGTCCTAGTTTTGAGTATAATCCTAGACTCCATTGGTTGTTGGTTGTGGAGATGAAAAACTTTGTCGAACCTATGATGTGTTTTTCACTTGATGAGGTATTGGGGTTGAAAGAGGCTTGAACTCTTAAAAAGAGAAAAAGTCAAAGGCTTGAAGCACTTGTGGTTTTGTGAACCGACTTTAACTAAATGAAGTGTACCTATGTGTTGGTGTTTTAGGATGTAAGAAACATGAGTAGATGTTCTTTAAATACAATTTGACATAATACAAATATGTGAATGAATTTCTCTCCTCCTCAATAGGTGGACATCCAACATATTGTGTAATGCATTGTATAAAGAATAATGATGAAGTGTTTAGGGATGTTGATTAGCATACAAAGAACTTTATCCTTGAAGTCATGTAGCTCTTCTCTATCAATGCGAGATGATCGCATGAAGAGGCATGTGGTTTTCTCAAGGTAGGTGGAAAGGATTATAATATTGGTATGGAGGTGACGATGTTGGTGATAATGAGTGATCTTGAGGATTGAGGTTAGGAGACTCCTTGTGAAAGTGGGTAATCATTAATGGATGATTGGGCATCATGGAATTTTGAGGTGTTTTGTTGGTTGACGACCAAAGGTGGATGTGTGAAATGAGGTAATGATGACTTGACAACACTTGAAGCTTGGATATCTTCTTTGTGTTCTTCACTTGCTTGAAAGTGGAAAAGACGCATTTCATAATGAAATTCACTTGACTTTCGACTACATACACAAGTATGACAATGAGTGTATGGATATGACAATTGCCCTTTGTTTCAAAGAGCGACACAAGGGTGAATATAAGGTTATGTATCATGAAAGATGGTTTGACCTTAATGGGTTAGGTTGTAGTGGGGATGACACACTTGTTTGGTTACATTGTGGAATCTTTTTGTGAAGATGACTAGGTGTATGATATTGACTCTTGGTTTCTTTGAGTGCATGGAAGTGGTGGACGACTCGATATTGGTAAAACAAAGGATAACTTGGTTTTTCATTTCACATTGGTGGTTTAAGGTTTTAGTGATGAAAGGTTATGAGGGTGATTTGATCATCAAAGACCAAGAGATGTGTTAGTGTGTGATAATGATGGAGGTTTTGATGGTTTTGGTAAAAGGTTTTCTAAGGTTTCCAAATAAGGTAGTGGTGATGTTGGTGGTGTTTGGAAAAGCTCCATTGGTGATTGAGGTGATGGAGGTTGGGTTTGTTGAAAAGGTGATGTTGAATCACTTGGTTGTAACGTGTGTATGTTTGAAAAAGTTCCATCGGTGATTGAGGTGATGAAGGTTGAGTTTGTTGAAAAGGTGATGTTGCATCACTTGGTTGTGAAGTGTGTAGGTTTGCATTCCCATGTTTGGGAGAAAATGGTGGAGTTGCAAGATTGAGTAAATCTTGAAAAGTGGTTATGTTGGTGTTGCAAGGTGTTGGTGTTGTGAGGTTGAATTACTCTTGGATGGGTGCGGAAATATCAAATGATGACTCACTTGAAGATGATGAGGTTGATTTGGTGGTTTTGTTTAAGCAACAAGGTTTTACACTAATTCTAGTGTGTTTTCTTGATGTTTCGGATGAGGTGTTGGACTTAGTCATCTCAATTCTTTTGGCTAGTTTGAGTTTTGAGATTGGGTGAAGAAATGGTTTTGGTGTGAGTCTTGGGTTTGTTCAAAGATGATCACATTTATAGGACAAACATGTCATGAGATGAGTGTTTGGATTTGATGTTCAACCATACAAAGATGGAGGTTTGTAATGATTTTGAAGATTACCAAGAGCTTGTCAAATCATTGGAGGTCAATCCAATGGAGTTGGGTTGAGTGAAAGATCATCATGAGCACTCAATGCTATGAGTTCATGGGAGATGTTTTGGTTTGAGGTGTTGCAAAGGTTTGAAGGATCCTTTGTGAGGGTTCCTTGGGTTAGTTGGTTTGAATTTGATGGTGAAGGTGAAGGTTCTAATCCTATAGGTGGTAAAGTGTGGTTGAGTTTGTTAAACGAGTGTTTAGACAAAGGGCTTTTTGAGCAATGCACTCAATGGATTCAAATGAAGGTAAGGATGGTGGTGTTGGAGTTGTTTGGAGGAGTTCCATGAAAGTTAATTTTCGTTATGATAAACGCTTGAAAGGAAATAGACACATATGGTGTCTTTCAATAAGTAGGGTTATCACGTGGAATAAAGTCACCATGCTTATGAAAACAAGAATGACGATATGATGAGGAGGCTCTAGATCCTAGAACTTGTAGATGATGATTTAAGATCATTAACCCAATGAGGTATAATGAAATCTCATGTAACACAACCGTTCATGTTCAATGAGAGAATGACGCATAGGATATACAATATCCTTTTAATCATGATGAAAACTTGACGCATGATTTCTTAGGCATAATGTCTCTCAAAACATCATGTTTTCCTAAATAAAGATAAGGATGGTGGATTGGTTTATCTAGGTGGTTGCTCTTCTAGTGTGTCTAATGAAGGATGAATCCTAATTAGTTGTGATCCATTGGTTGGTACAACTAGCGGGTGAGGTGCTTGAACTTTTTCTCATGTTTGTGAAGCTTATGGGCTGAGATATATCACACGGTGAATGTGATGAGATGATGGTGAGAGAACAAGTGAACTTAAGTGCTAAATGTTTAGGGATGAAAACCTATTGACATTTGTTTTTGTTCCTATTGATTGGGAGAGTACTATGACGAGTGTTCTAGTCGTGATGAGTGTTTTAACAAACATTGTTAAAATACTTGGGTGTTGATTTTCGGATATGACATTTAATGACTACGGTAGTAAGTCAAGTTTACTTGAATATTTCGAACGAAATACTTAAGTTGTCAATCCTACTTAGTTGAGATTGGATAGAAAGACTCGATAATACATCTATAACTTAAGATTAAGTTATGACTCGATGTAAATCCTTATCGTCTTGAAAGATGAGTTAAGGATGAAAGAGTGTTGTGAGTGTGTGTAGTGATCACAAATACTCAATGGCTCGAGGATTACAAGGAACAAGTTTCCGGATTTCTTCCTCTATGGAGAAAGGTATCTTGAATCGTTCTTGTGAAGTTTGGGTCTTAAATGAGTGAACATTAGTGAGAGGAATCCTAGTGATGAAAGTGAGTGATCTTAAGTGAGGGTCTTAAATGAAAATTTAAAAAGAAATCTGCAGGACTGGCGGAACCCTACGACTACACGGGCGGAACCCTTTTGAGGGTTCCGTGTGTTCCGTTGGGCTATTTCTGGGTTGCCCAGAAAATGCACTGGCGGAACCCTGAATTTGGTTCCGCCAGATCCGCCAGGGGGCAAAAAGTAGACAGTCCAGATTTTCGGGGGTCGAGACGATTTCCTATTTTTCTGAAAACTCCTAAAACATAAACTTAAATATAGGACTGATTAGGAAATGCAAAGATTGGATATAGAAACACTCTAACCGTTAGACTTTGACCGGGGGCTAGCGAATTTCACTATATTTAGTGAAATATCCATAGACTTGAAAATTTGACAACATCCCAAATGTTGTCTACCTGCATATCCGTTAGTACAAGACAATGTACAAAGATAACAAATGATACTAGAAGTACATATATCCATGAAACACATTGTTTAACTACCAAATAGTTTCAAATTTCAAGTAGTGCCAAACACTCCTTAACAATGGACATTTATCTACTCCCCAAACCCGTTCAAGTATCCTAATAATACTTGGAACATATGCACCTTATTAGATATGATGGATTAAAACCAAAAACACATATTCTAACACATGTTAGCATATAGATCAAGCCGAAGATCATGAGCTTACCATAAATGGAAATTTAAGCTAAGCATTGAAAATTGATAACAACAAAGTGTTATCATCCAAACATGGTATGATTAGTTTACATGATCAATCAAAGATGAGCTTCTATCTTATAGCACGAAACATTCATTAAACATCATTGTAGAAACATATATACCAAACATCATCTTACAAAAATACTACATGTTTAAAAATGTAGTGACTCATTTAGACGCTTGACCATATTCCAAGATATTTAATTAGTGTTACTTAATTCTCATTCCTAAGTGAATTATGCCAAATAATCACATAACATATGCAAGGAAGAATATCTAAATCAATAAGCAATACAAACACAAATATTCAACTTAGTACACACAATCTAGCAAATATCCTATTGTGTATAAACATGAATTCGACAAATAAGCAAATGAATATCATGACAAGATAGACACTCATGAATCACAAATAAACAAATGCAATCACAACTTTCAATAAGCAAATACCATATATGCATACAACTAAAACAAGTAGTCATTTAGCATAACATAAAAAAAAATATACTTTTCGTCACTTTGCGTTTAAATATGACGATGTATGCCAAGCTTGATTAGTTTCCTTTATATATATGAATATCACAAAATTCTTTAGTTTCAAAGAAAATAATGTCAAAGTTCAAAGGATACTAACTTATGTTGCCTAATTCAAAAGTTTGAGTTTCTACGTCAAAACAAAACTTGCTATTTTGAGCACTTTGAGGTATTTGGTTTAATCTTTTGACTTCAGATTAGATTTAGGCCATAACATCATTTTTAAAAGAAAGTAGACACAATTCCCTTCAAATTGATAGGTGGCGCGACTCCTACGGACTTACGGTTAATTAGTTATGAATCTTTGAAGTTTACAAAACATTTTGACTGTGCACCCAAGGAACCTTCGTCCAAAGGGCAAGGAACCCTTCTGAGGGTTCCGTGAGTTCCGCGGGGTCTGCTGTAACAAATTTTCACATAAGGCTAAAAACATGTATTTCGCATAGCGAGAATATGTAGGACTTACTAGATTTGTTAGTAAACATATAATACAACTATTCTAACACCATTTCTTCTTATATGACTCATCTAATCATTTACGGAGGTGATTATTTAACTAAATTTTTAGTTAACCCAAACACTCCTTTTTAAGACCGTATTTTACGTTCATTAGCTCTAACCCCATAATTTGACTCTTACAAATTTTAAGAAATGTTTTCTTTTATTTTTCAAGGACACCTTCAAGCTTGTATACAAAGTAACATTTAACCACAAAATTTCCAAGTATACTTTGCGAAACATTTTTCATATTATATTCCGCTTCAATGGTAATTTGATACATGGATCGTGCTCCATTTTAAAAACCATTTGTTTTGAAAATAAGAGCTACGAGGCTCTGATACCAATTGTGAAAACGTAGAGGGGGGGGGAATATGTTACCGTTTAAAAACTTTATTACTTGTTGTATCAAATGTTCATTTTTAGCTTGTTCTAATATGAAAGATGTTACTTGTAGTTTATGACTAACATAACTTAAAACATGTTATCACACAAGTACAATTAACACGTCACATCACAAACAATAACATAATGCAAACATCAAAGTAAAGCAATAAGTAAAAGGAAAGTGCAAACCGTTCACAACACGAGTATTTATCGTGGTTCGGCTACAAGGACTCTTTTCCTTGCCCTACGTCCACGCCCCGAGTATCCAACTCGAGAGTTACTTCACTAGATCAACAACCTCCCTTCTCGGCGGAGAAAACCTTACACGTCGCTTACAAGTTTACCGACACTAAGCTAGATGTCGAGTTCTTTTACAAGGGTACAACCACTCCCGTCGTCGCTTATACAAATTACCGACACTAAGCTAGATGTCGAGTTCTTTACCAAGGGTACAACCACTCCCGCTATGTTTTGTGGCCCAACATAAAAACCTTGTGTTTTATGGCACAAACACATAAACCATCTAATCTATGTTGAGATGATACAAAGATGATCCATGACATAAAAGTCTAATGGATATGCATGCCTAATCTACATGAACTTCTTGAATAAGAAGTCTTCAACCATTGAGGATGTCAAGTGCCCTTGAATCTTCATATGTTGGAATGCTTTAATGAATGATGACTTCAAGATCTTGTAACCTTCTTGGTTGATCATGAAGTATCATATGCTTACAACAATGATGAATGTTAGCAACATTATGATCATTATGTAAAGGGTGATCTACATGGTTTTCTACTTATCTATGTGTGTGTGGATTTTCATCAAGTTTGCAAGTAAACCATAAACTCCTATTTATAGGCAAACTTACAAAGGGGTTTTTCCAAACCATGTTCCAAAGATAAAACCATGTTCCAAAACCATGTTCAAGATTATCTAAGTCAACACACTACATGTCAAATCAAGAACATCTCTTACAAGATCTATGATAAGACAAGACATATGCATATACTTGAAACTAAGTGTTGACAAGACATATGCATATTGACAAGACAAGACTATGACACATCTTACAAGTTCTTTGACCAAGTTATTTTCCAAAGATGTTTCCAAGTCAACTACAATCTATGACACATCTTAAATGATCTATGACAAAGATATTTTTCATTTTATGAAAAATACATTTAGACAAATGTATATACTAACTTACAAAGGTAAGCTACTTGCATATGAAAAATATATTAGTTAGCTATATAATATTTAGTAAGTTACTAAAAATGTTTTATGTACTTATGTTGTTATAAGACACATTTTTATATATTGAAACTTACTAATATTATTTAGACACCTAATGTGGCACTTATTTTATTTGACACCTAAAGTGCATTTTGACACCTAAAATACTTAAAGACCCAAAAAGTATTTTAGTCATTCTAAGTGGTTGGTCAAGGGGTTTGATCATAATGCTACATAAAAAACATGTACGAACCTGTGTTGTAGCATACGATGACTCGAGACGTTGAGAGATGTTGAATGTTTGTTGAGACAAAGTATGATTACAAGTAACTTGTACATTTTACGTTATGTATCAAGTTATACGTTTGTCATCAATCAAAACAAACAAGACTGTATAGATTAAATATCGTTATATTTGCACTAACATCATATTATATAGATTTTACCGCCGATTTTATGCGAGGTTGGCCTTTATCTTTTTCAGGTTAACAGGTTATTTTGGACAAGAAGACGTTTATCATTTTGGAAGGGAAGCTTTGAACGTTCGTCTTTCTTGGAAGAAGATCTAACCATGTTACTTCACTATCCACATCAAACGATTCAGGGGAGTATTTGATTTCATTCTTTCATTCTATTTACTTTTACATCGTCTATTTGAACATTGGGGACAATGTTCGGTTTAAGTGTAAGGGGGTAAATGAAGGCACCGTTGAGAATATAATTGCGCTTGATGTTTTGCTTTGTTTGATAGTAAATTTGTAATAAAACCAAGAGAAATATTTGTTAGGGCAATTTTAGCGCCAATTTAAAATTTTTTACAACATTTAGAAGTGAAACCTTGATCTTAATGAGCGTCTCATGGATAGGAAATTGTATGACTAGCACAAAACCGTACCGCTAAAAAAATTTTCCACCCCAAATATGTGAGGTTCGCCCCTAGAATTGGTAGGAAAAGCATCCATCTTTGGTGCTATGATGTGAGTACCGGTAGCATTTAGATTCTAGAACTTGCGTTAGGACCATCTCAAATCCACAAGTGAGACTACATTCGTGTAGTTAAGATCTACTACATGATAAGAGGCATTAGGATTAACCCATTGTTTTACACCCGTATGTTTGTTATAATTACTTTGGCTACATTGGTCAAGTAATTCTCCCACACCCTTTGCGTTGTATCCATTTTTGGTACACGATGCCCCTAATACACCGCTCCGAGCCTACCCTTTCGTTTCGATCTTTGCGAATCTTACTCAAAGTGAGAATTTGTTACACCCCACTTAAATGTACACCCAAATCGCCTTAGCCTACCTTGTATGCACTCACCTTTGGTGCATTATTGTGAAAACATTTGTTAAACCCTTAGTTAATTATCTAGTCAATTACATGGTTGCTAAGTTAAGTCATATCCTTGTACATATTGTTTTGGGACGATTGGGACTCATGGGTAAAGTACTTGTGTAATGGAGTAATGGGGAAGAGCAACATTATTACCCCCACTTGTGCTAAATATTTTAAAAGTACTCCAAGTTTTTCAATTATCTTAATTCGAGTCATTAGAATAGTAATTGTAAAGTTATGTAAAAATTCAAGTGTAAGGGGAATGCAACTCCCCTATGATGTATTATTTTGGATGGTAGGGCAAGAGTGTATGAAAAAAAAATCGAAAAATCAAGAAAAATACAAAAATGTGAAAAAGAAAGTAGAAAAAACATACGGACTACCATCCCGTTTCCTTTGTGTTTCTTTTTAGTTTTTGTTATTTTATTTTTAGTTTAGATTGAGTCGAGTCTTGGCTTAAGCAACGATGTATAGTGCATGTATTTGATCATGATAATTAACTCGCCACCAGTAAAATACCCTTTATTCCAACCAAACCGTGTTTATCATATCCCTACACCTTACGTTATAACCCTTTGGAAAGCCCTCTTTGATAGTTTATCTTAGGTGCTTACGCCTAGTGGAGGAGTAATTGATCCTCTCCCAAGCCTATGGTAATCTATTTGCTATGACAGGTAGTGAGTGATATTTTCCGTTTTCATTTATGAGATGTAATTCTATGACATTTGAGAGATGAGAGAATCCAAACACTATTTGTGAGGTGCTAGTGTATGATTTCCGTGCTTGTTATGATTAGGGTCGAATAGCTATTTGTTGTAATTACTTTTATTTTCGTGCTAAATGACCCCTAACTTGTATTTTGATTGGAATAAAAGCTCATTTCCTTGAGGACAAGCAAATCTCAAGTGTAAGGGTATTTGATGAGACGAAAAATGTTACGCTTTTAAGGGGTCATTTAAGCCTTAATTCGTGTAAATGTGATCAAATAATGCCCTAAATCGTTCCTTTTGTCATTTTAGGTACTTTTGAGTGGAATTCTGGAAAACATGCATATTTGGACGTTTTTGGAGCATAAAAGTGAAGAAAATGACAAAGTCTCAAAAGAAGCGGGAATTACTACCTGACGGCGTCAGAGTCACAAGGTGACGCCATCAGCAAGCATGGACAAAAGAGTGAAAACCAATTTTCAAATGACGGGCCAGAAAGATTTGGAACTTTTACACCTGACGCCGTCAGGTGTTACAAGGTGTAGGCCGTCAGGTTATAATTTAAAGAGTGACGGCCCAGAAGGAAATAGAGAGTGACGGCGTCAGAAGTGGATCTAGGCCATCCGAGAAACCTAATGGCGGCGAGCTGACGGCGTCAGACTCTATTACCTGACGCCGTCAGAGTGTAAAATCTATATATAGTTTTCTATTTTTCATTCATTATGTGGAACTTTGTGGGGAACTTTTGGCACCAAACCCTAAGACGAATTTTCTGTATTTTTTAGGGTTTCCAACCCTTGGAACCCTCATGCTTAATTAAAGATAAGTCTTCACTTTAATTTAATCAATATGTCTATGTGTTGGTTAATTATCTCTTTTGCTTGTCTTTCAATTAACATGCTTGGCTAAATTCTTCTTGTGTTTGCTTAGATCTAATGAAACCTAACTATTAATTATTGGTTAATTGATGTGTTGTTGTTGTTTGTTGGGATGATTATTCCATCTATGTTAGGCTCAAGAAAACTGGCCAACCTCCTTTATGGTAACGTGCTTGAACGTCTTGGGAAACATGTAGCCAAGGCATACTAGGCTATTAAGGTAGTATTTAACGCATGAGCCACTGTTTACAATCCCTATGGTTGTGCCGTGCATGGCATAGGAGGAGATAAGAGCTCATAGAATTGGAGAGATATGTATGCCACTCCATGAGTTATTAGGAATACACCCTTCATCCACACAAGTAACATACATATCAATTAACCGGTAAAAGATAGTTAGGGAGTAATGAAGTCTAAGTAAACACACTTTTCTCCATATAGTTTTCACAACCAAAATAGTTTAGTTATTTTATTTTATTTGCAATTGTAGTTATCTTAGGTTAGTTGACTAGCAACTAATTCCGCCCACTCCTTCAAAACCGAGATTTTACTTGCTTTCATAAAAATATAAAAATACAAAAAGAATCTTCCTTCACCCTTAGACCTATTAGAGTAGTTTTTCTATCCTAACGAATACTATTCCCTGTGAGAGAACGATCAATCCCCCGTACTTACCACTACACTATACTACATCGGTCAGGTACACTGCCTGGTGGGGTTGTAAGCCTCTTGAGATCCCTTGAGAGGTAAAACCTGTTGTAAGGTCACAAAACCATGCATCAGTACGTTTTACGCGTATTTAACCTACGATTTAGGTTTTAACAACATTTACACGCTCCATTAAACTTATCACTCATTTTATATTAATATTGAGTATATTGATAAGTTTAATCATATTTACAAGTTTCATATTTTTATGATACCTGGTTTTAAGTTTTGTGATTTAAATACTTAACGTTAGTAATTACCGAGACCAAATGACACTCCATAAAACACAAGATAAATATCCAAAACTCCTAACCTCCTCATATAAGCCCTATGTGGCGTTTTTAGTGAATCACCAAGCCATGTGGCTTAGTGATGAGCCTTGGTTCATTGGATGGTAACATGTGTTTAAACTTCCTAGCTAAGCTTTGTAAATATTCTAAAAGTCTTTCACTAACCTTTGCATTTACGCTATAAGACTTCTCATTCTTTCCTCTTTCTCATCCATAACCGTACACACATATATTCTCAACACACTCATTCTTTACTTTTCAATTAACAAGTACCATATCACTATTGAAGATCTTGTTAATCTCTACATGAATCTAGTGCCATTTCTTTCATTCCATAGATGATTTTCAAGTTACACAATGGTGATTTTCAAGTGAAGATTGTGGGAAACTAGAAGGGGGGGTTGAATAGTTTACCGACTTGTTTTAATTAGTTTATAAAACTTTTGCGTTGTCAAAAACTTAAGATTCTAGTGTATGTGAATTTCAATCAACACCAATATGAACACAATACTAAGCTAATACAAATAATAAAGATATGTAAAAGAAGGAGATGGAAAGATCAAACCGAGACAACGAGAATTATAGTGGTTCGGTCACGAAGCTCTTCTTCGCCCTATTCCGCTACTTGAGTATCCCACTCGAGAATTCTAAGCACTATATTAACAGCTCCCTTCAGGCGGAGAAAACCGTACAACGTTGCTTACGTTATTTTCCGACACTAAGCTGGATGTCGAGTACTAATCTTAGCTAGTACCAATCTACCACGATCCACTTGATCCTTACTTCACTTAAGATCTACACGATCCTCACACTCTACACAATCAACACGATCCTCACACAATTCACACGATCAACACGATCCTCACAAGATTCAGTCAATCCTCACAACCTACTCTTGATCCACTTGATCAATACTAAAATCACTAAACACTCAAGAGATCCTCAAGATCTCAAAAAGATCACAATGACCAACACTCTAACTTATGAAACACTAAAACACTTGATGTATATCAAGATACAATCAAGTAGACTACTTGTAATGTAAGTGCACTACACTATGACTTTGTATCTTCTTGATACCTAGTGTTCTTCTCTTGACTAGTAGAGGAATGGAAATGATTCTTGGTTGGATGAATGAATCACTTTTTAAACCAAACAAAATAACTAATGATCAAAGAAGAGTTTGGATGAATGAGGATATGACTACAGAAAATTAAGTATGTGAAAGAATGGCCAAAATCTGGGAAATGAAGTGGTATTTATAGAATATGAGAATTTGGCCGTTATAAAGGTATGGCACCACTAAATAGCACACGGTACCACTAAATTTAGTGGTACCGTGCCAGACAAAAACGCTCCTCTTTTTGTCATTAGTGGTGAAATTTTATTTGGGAGAGTTTGGAGCTGGTTTGGTTCAAAAACTAGCTGTTGGGAATTTTGAAATTAATTTCCCAAGTTAAAACATTTCTTTATATTTCATAAATAATTTGTAAAGTGTATTTATGAAAAGAAAGTTTTGTCAAGCTAAAAATGTAAGGTTCAAAAACACAAATTCACTTCTTTGATCATTGGTCAAGTTGTAAATTTGTTTGTTCATACCTAGATTGATTGACTAAAAAGTCGGATATATTGACTAAAAATTTGTTTATGTTAGTTTTGACGTAAGATGTTTTCACATTTTGTTATCATCAAAACATAGAGATATCGAAGGATGAGAATAACATTTTTAGACATTATTTGCATCAACAGTCTCCCCCTTTTGATGATGACAAAACATAAACTCATTTTATGTGAAAAACTAGTTTCAACAAGTTTTTAGTATCAGTTTATATCCCACTTCTCCCCCTTTTTGTCGAAGCAAAAAGACTTGCAAAGCTCCGCCTTGATATATACTCCCCCTCATTTGGAGCATACCAAGGAAGCGAGCAATGGTTATTGCTACAAAAAAAAGTTAGATAACACATATACAATATCTAACAAGTAGCAATTGAGGCAAAAATCCAACCATATAACAAATAGGCTAAGAGGCCAGACAAAATAGTCCAACCGAAAGAAAATAGAAAGATGAAATAAGGCCATGCATTCATTCATAATAGAACATCATACATAAAGTATGATTACTGTTAGCATTTAAGAATAATAGAAAAGTGATGGTCATTCTCATTGTTAAAATACTTAGTGTCGTTTGTTAGAATAAGAATTAGTTAAGACGTTTGGGCGTTGGGCTAGTTAATCTAATATGTATTATTAGAAAAGCCTTGTAATAATCATTAAACAAAGCCCAAGCCCAAGTCCAATGTAAAGCCCATCCTTCCAAAGATGGAACTATTTAAAGCACAAACCTTCTCATTTGAGAGGTGTGCTTTTGTGTGTAAGTGTGTGTTTTATATGAAATTCTCTCTAGTTTCTCTTACTACTTTCTCTCTCTATAAAACACCTACTTATATACTTCAAGTCACCATCTTCCATTCATATAAGTGTGATAAAGTTGATAGATCTAAGGTCCTACAATTACAATAACTAAACTAGTAGACAATTACAAGAAACATGTGACACTCTCAAGTGAAATTGAGGTCCTAAGATTTGCTTCTTGACTTCTCAAAAGGGTTCCTAAGGTTTTTATTAGATGGGGACTAAACATTAAAGTTTAGTTGCTTGGGCTATTGGTTGGAAGAGGTGATGGTATGATGGGTCCTTGAGGTGGTGGCAAGAGATGTTCAAGGTAAGAGAACATTAGTGCTAACTCATCTCTAAGGTAAACAATGAGATCATGGTTATGATGACAACATGGACAACTAAGGCTATGTGGTGCAAGTGGATAAAGAATGGGATGACCCATTAGTGGTGGAGATGCGGAGGAAGATGGTGATGAGTGGCCAAGCTCAAGAGGAGTTGTGGGTGATAGTGTTAAAGTTAATGCCAAAGGTTGAGGTGGGTTAGGAGCTAAAGATAGTGTTGTTGCCCTAATTGTGGATGATGAAGATGAGGTTTGCCTAGTTGATATGGTTTTGGAGGGAGCAAGTGGAGTTGAAATGGATGAAGTTGAGTTTGATGTTAATGGAGTATCAATATCTTCATCATCATCAAGTGTGAGATCAATAAGGATTACTTCCTTGGATAGCTTAATGTTAAGCCTTGGTTTCTTGGCTTTGTGGGATGTGGTGGCTATGGTGGAAGACATTGTGAAGTTTTTGATTGATATGTGATTGTGAGTATAGAGGTTACATGAAAAGAGTTTAAATAGCCACATTCAAGCATGCCTTTATTATAGGGTTGTGTGTTTAGGAGAATGGGATTATAGGAATCAGCTCAAGGTTGCAGAATTCTAAGGGAAAAGAGGTCAAAAAGTAAAAGAGAATAGTGAAATTTGTATTCCCAGGTTACGGTACCACTAAATTTAGTGGTGTCGTGACCTGCTGGTGGCGAATTCTCCCATTCTGCAGGTTTTAGGCTTCCTAAATGGGTAATTCTAGGGGAACTATTTGTAGCAAATCCCATTACCTCAATCCACTCAAGAATGATCACATGGTTTTCATAACCATGCACATAACTAGCAACTAACACAAACATGGGATAATCTAAATTTAGGCCACTATTAAGCATGCATGTGATCATCTAGGAATTGTGACCAAAAAGAAATCTTCTAGAAGAATGCATGCAAGCAAGACACAATGGTTGGTTAATTATAACTAATAATTAGTCAAGATAAGTACTAGATTAATAACCAAGTTTAGGTGGTAAAACGATAAGACACACCCAAAACTTATATAATCCTAAATACATATTGTGCATATAATGTTAATAATGTATTAGTCAGCTTGATAATAAAGTTTAGATAATGTTTTTATCTCCTTGATCTCCCCAACCTCTTAATTGCCCTTCCAAAGTTTTTGAGCGTCTTTCCAATCGCCTTGAATCCACCGATGGTTTGCTCGTGCATTGGCACCTGTCTATTATACATCACCGTTTGTATTTTCATGATATTTTCTAAGTTTGTACTTCTGTAGTCGAGATCGGATGACGTTCTAAAGTCGGACGTATCGAGATTTTGAAAGTAAGTGTTAGGTGAGGGAGTACGGGCGTGAGAAGTTCCTTCTTTGTTTATTTCATCATCATCTACATCCATTGGACGAGATGATGATCCATGACGGAAGGATGAGGAAGAAAATGTGGCGTCAGAAGTGGATTTACGACCACGTGGTAACCCTTTGTCACTACGTTGCTTTGTGCGACGTTGTGGTCCACCAAGAGGTTTCATGATTGGATCAACGAGGGAAAAATAGATAGTTTCAAGGTTTGGAAATGTGACCATGACCCAACGATGGAGACGAGTGAGTAACATGCCATATGGCATGACTTTATCGGACCGACTATGGATATCAACCATTCTCTTTGCCATATAGTACGCTAGGTTGTAGGGAACCTCGTTACTTAGACAAAAGAGCATGTGGGCTAGACATGCCGGAACATGATCCCGGTTGCCCGCAATACTAACAACATTTTCATGAATGAGAAGCTCCCAACTTCTCAGATCGGGAAGAATTTCCCTAAGATAGATCCGATTAGGATCAAGATTTACAATTGTCCCATCACGCTTTTGATACGTATGGACATCACGACGGAATGACACGTGTTGTTTAATGGATTGAATATCGGGAAGTTCAGTTAGATATGAACCTTCACTTTCTACACTATAGTAAAGAGACTCCAAGGAATGGTCTTCCGTGTAGGCACATTGACCATAGGATGGAACACCAAGAATGTTACCTAGACCGGTGATGGACAAGGTTATGTTTTGACCTTTAATCCAGAAATCCAAGAAGACATTACCATAAATGTCATTGAAGGTTCGGACACGACTATAGAACTCGAGAATAAAGCGTGGACATATTTGATCGTTTATTGTGTATAAACAATCAAAACCAATTGTTGGAAAGCATACCTTAATGTCATCCAATTCAACAAAACGAGCATCGACTACACACCCTTCGTGTATGTATCGATGTTGGACTTTGATGAGATGAGTTTTATGCTCATGAGGAATATTTGGGTCATCAAGTAGATTAGGGATGTATTGTTTTGTATCTTGATAATCATTACGAGGCATTGTTACCTATAAAAGAAAAAAATAATTATTACATAAGTATGTAAGGTTATCTAACTTGCGTTATGAATTATGATTCTTCTAGTGTGTGCCTATATGCATAAAATGTGGAGGTGTATTAATTTCGACTCTACTATAACACTAATGAAATTACCCAAACCCTCCTAACTTTGTTCTTGCTCAATCAAATATGTCGAATAATACATATTTGTTATGTACCTCAATTCATATTTGTGAGATCGTGTATGCATGTAAAAATGTTTTTAGTTTGTATTAACAATGCCAGAAAAATTATTTTGTGAACCTAGTCGTGTAAGCTTTTTCGAAAAATAATGGAATTGGGGTGTTTGGCAAAAGCGTCAACTTGGCACCAAAACAAGTTTTAAAGTTGATAAGCTTAAGTGCTAATCATTTCTAATCCATTATTAAATATCCTAGATATGATTCCACTAAAGATACTCAATCCAATTTGAACTTTGATAGCAAAATTCGGACCTAGGGTGAGTGATATAAGTGGGTTAATGCAAATCCTATGTTTAGGGAATCATATTTGTTCTACATTGTCTAATCCGAGTCCTAATTTCATAATTGTTCAATCAATTTTGAAAAGCCCCAATTCAATTTTGTGAATATGAACAAACCAAAAAAAATTAACCGAAAGGTTTTTAAGATTAATATTCTTTTGGTTGGTTTAAAGAATTGAATTTGAGTGGTAGATTATTCGATACAGTTCGAACATATTCTTTCTTATTGGGTTTACTGCTTACTTTGAATTTTATAGTAAATATTGAGATTGCATACTACTTTTAGGATCTTTCCTAACTAGCATGGTATCCTCTAATAATAATTTTTGTATGGAATTTTTTTTTTCAACTTTAGGTTTTTCCACCGATGTTCTTGCTAGTGTTACATTGCCACATACACAGTTCATAACTTTGTTGGAAATATGGTTAAGTATTAATACGTAAATGTCTAGAATCGAACCCGAGACCTCGGGATTGCACACATTGCAAATGAGTATTAAGGAAAAATAATAAATATATTTTTATATTTATTATTAGACACAAGTACTTAACGGACGTTAGTGTTTACCGTTAAATGACTAACGACCGTTAGATGAAAATAAGGAAAGAAGTGTTTATGTAAAATTAGGAAACAAGAAAAGTTCTAGAATCCCCTTTGGATTCTAAAACCGGTCGTGGGGTGCTAAGGGTTACCCAAACCCTAACTTGTTCCCTACTCTTCCTAATTAGTATATAAACAAACCTAGGGTCATTGTTTTCACATAGCTTTTGTGCACATAATTATCCCTAAATTTATTTCTCTCTTTTCTTGGCTTAGGTCGATCGTACAAACTCCCCAAAGGGTTTGTGGATCGATTTTTGTGATCTAAATTATTCTTGTGTAGTTTCTTGCAAAACTTTATACGGTTTAATTTGTGTGTACAAGAACGAGGTAACAACACACTATTGTTGTTATCAAGAGATCGAATAACAAAAAGGTAGGGGTTATTCATAGATCTACATAAACCCTAATTAGGGTTCATCTATTGTTCATCCTCAATCAAGAATCGCATACGGTACGTTTACTATTTATGTTTTAGTTAACTATTATTTGTTATACGTGATCCTACGCTTCCGCATCTATATGCTACTCGTTATTAGTAATTATTTATGATTGTAATAATTATAAAATCCTAACAGTGGCATCACGAGCCAGGTATAACATGTAATTGCTTACTAAAACCAATAAAAAAACGTATCTTTGATTGTTTTAGATAACATGTTATTGTTTTCTAGGGTTTTCTTTAAATTTTTTATGAAAAATTAAAAACCCTAACCCTAATTTAGGGGGGGTCGATTTATCCACGAACCCTAATTAGGGTTTGTGGGTTTAATTAATTAATTTGTTAATTCATTAGAAACCCTAGGTTTGTAACATGTTTATGTGTACAACGTGGTAATTGGTATGCATGAATCCATGACGAAGCATGCATGTTAGTCATGGATTCTTAAATATTATTGTTGTATATGCAAGTATGTGATCCACATCGTAATAATTAGATAGATCTAGAATTGGGGAAGACTCCAATTATAATTAAAATCAATTTACTTATGTGGTGTACTAATTAACCCTAGCTTACGCAATCGTTCATTCGATGTATGTGGCTCACTTGTGCAAAGTGAAAGCTTTGGTTAATTATGCACATGATAACCTAGAATTGTTTTAATTAGGGTTTTATCTAATTAAGCTTGCATGCGGCTATGTGTTTTCACAGTTTTATTTTTATTAGTTGATTACTTTTTTTCTTTTAAAATTACTTGTTATGTGTTATGTGTTTATTCAATTGTAAGCAATAACAAGGGTAGTTTTCAAAAGAAAAATTAAATTGGACTAATAATGGTGAAACCAAGTTTTGAGCTTTCATAAACTTTTAATTGATTGGTGTGACTGTACTTTAGTGCTTTCAAGGCTCAATGACAAACTGTGTGGTGGGTTTATGTGGAACCAAGTTTTTTAATGCTTCGCGCATACGAAAGTTCCGCGCCTGCTTGTGCGTCATCTTGAAACATTATTGTACGAAGCACTTTAAGGCAATGTTGTAAGTTTCTCAATGACTCAATTAAAACTTTGTTGATCATGCTCGCGTTAATGAATTGGATTTATAAAAATTGTTTTATAAAACTTTATGTCATAAAGATGAGTGCATGCATCTTTATACATGTTTTTGAAACATCAAAAACTAAATACCCTAAAAAAATTTAAGTCACATGTCATCTAACGATAAAGGACACTTGGAATTTTTCTTTGGTATGCGTGAGACCTAGGCCAAAGATTAAGGACAAGGCAAATTTCCGAGTGTGCGTGAGACCACACATGGTTAATTTGCAGTCTTTAAGTTAGTCGACTTAAGTAAGTTGATGCGTGAGACCTAGAGCTTACGGCATGAGATGAGATGAAACATGCTTACACGGCAAGTTGATGAATCAACTTGAAGTAAATCCCATAAATTTTCTAGGAATTGGAAAAGTTGTTTGCCAATTATTGTTCGACAGTTTACCATATTTTATAAAGATTCACTATATGGCAGATCAACTGACGTAGTGAAATTATGAAAAGTTGGATCCTAGATTTTCAAGAAACTAAGATGGTTATATGAATATTTCCATGGGTATTATGTTTACTTGAAAATATTTTCTTATCGAAAATACTAATGTTTGAACTTTTTCTTTCTGTAGAAATGCCTCAACCCGATAACTCCGTGTTTGCTGCTTTCAAGAGTCATCTTGAAAGAGCAAAATTGACTGGGAAAAACTTCAATGATTGGCACCGTTCGCTCAGAATTGTCTTGAGAGTGACCGGCAAGCTCAATTATTTGCAGACCCCTTGTCCTGAGGAGCCTACTGGTCCTGATGCGACCGAGCAGGCTAAGGCTGAATGGAGAGAGAAGCATGCTAAGTACAATGAAGTTGGATGCTTAATGCTTCAAAGTATGGATCCTGTAATGCAAAAGAAGTTTGAGCATTATTTTCCATTCGACATGATTAACGAGCTGAAGCAGCGTTATGAGAAATCTCCAGCAGTTGAATTGTACGAGTCTCTTGACAAACTACACAGCTGTAAGCATGCTGATGGAAAACCAGTTGAAGACTATGTAAACGAGATGAGAGAATTCTTTGATCAACTTTACAGAGTCGGATTTGGTTACCCCGACAATGTTCAAGTTCACTTGATCAACAGAGCCCTTAACAAGGACTTTGCTGGTTTTGTACAAAATTGGAACATGTACTGCTCGGGGAAGACAGTCTCTGAGTTACTCGCACTGCTTGTTGACTTCGAGAGGCATCTACAAGCAAAGGGCAAGGCACCTACCCCGCAAGTGTTGGCAATTCAAGGGGGTATGATCCAGAAAAAATCGCATGTGAACAAGGGTAAGGGTAAGGCGGATAAAAGCAAGCAGGTTCTGCCTTATCAACCAAATCCAAAGGTGAATCAAAACCGACCCAAGAAGCCTAAGGCGAATCCTCCAATGAAGAAGGAACAGGCTTGTCACCACTGTCATCAACCGGGGCACTGGAAACGTAATTGTGCGCTCTACATAAATGACTTGCGAAAAAAGAAGCAACAAGAGGCTGGTCAACCCAGTTCTTCAGGTGCGTTCATTATGATTGAATTATTTTCTTTATCTCATAAACTGAATTCATGGGTATATGATACGGGCTGTGGAATTCATATNAAATCCAAAGGTGAATCAAAACCGACCCAAGAAGCCTAAGGCGAATCCTCCGATGAAAAAGGAACAGGCTTGTCACCACTGTCATCAACCGGGGCACTGGAAACGTAATTGTGCGCTCTACATAAATGACTTGCGAAAAAAGAAGCAACAAGAGGCTGGTCAACCCAGTTCTTCAGGTGCGTTCATTATGATTGAATTATTTTCTTTATCTCATAAACTGAATTCATGGGTATATGATACGGGCTGTGGAATTCATATCTGCAATACTTTGCAGGGGTTTAGAGAGGAGATAAAGTTGGCCTATGGAGAACAATTCTTGCACGTTGGTAATGGAGCGCCTGCAAGAGTTGAAGCTATAGGAGTATTTAATTTAGTGTTACCTTCGGGTCTCGTACTATCTTTAAATAATTGTCATTATGCACCGTCAATTGTTAGAGGTGTAATTTCCTTTTCATGTTTGTTAAACCTTGGTTTTCATTATACTATTTCAAGCAATGCAATTTCAGTTTCTTTAAATGGTGTTTTTTATTTTAACGCAATTGCTGTGAATGGTATTTTTGAGTTGGACATGAATAACAATGATAATGCTTTCAATGATAATTCAATGTATAGCATCAACCATAAGAGAATCAAGAAAGGTCAGGATTCTTCTTATCTTTGGCATTGTCGACTTGCTCACATTGGCAAGACTCGCATGGAAAAGCTGCCACATGATGGGCTTTTAGAAAAGATCAATGATGAATCATTTGATAAATGCGAATCTTGTATTGCTGGAAAGATGACTAAGAAACCCTTTAAAAATAGGATTGAAAGGGCTTCTGATCTACTTGGTCTTATTCACACAGATGTATGTGGACCACTTAGACATGTGTCAAGGAGGGGTGCTAGCTACTTCTTAACATTTACGGATGATTATAGTCGTTATGGTTATGTTTATTTACTTAAACATAAACATGAGGTCTTTGAAACATTCAAAGTGTTTAAAGAAGAAGTAGAGTTGCAACTTGGAAAGAAGATTAAAGCTCTTCGATCCGATAGAGGTGGTGAATACCTGAGTCAAGAGTTTATAGATTATCTAGCTAAGGAAGGAATTGTCCAGCACCTTACTTCTCCATGTACTCCACAACAAAATGGTGTATCTGAGAGAAGAAATCGTACATTGCAAGACATGATATGATCTATGTTTAATCTAACAACTCTTCCCTTCTCATTTTGGGATTATGCTTTAGAGTCTGCTGTTCGCATTCTCAATATGGTTCCCACAAAGAAGGTTGATAAGACACCATATGAGTTATGGACTGGAAAAGTGCCTAACTTGTCTTATCTAAAGGTCTGGGGCTGCGAGGCATATGTTAAACGTGACTCAGCAGATAAGCTCCAACAAAGATCTGTAAAATGCATCTTGTAGGATACCCAAAGGAAACGATGGGTTACTAATTTTATTATCCTCCTGAAAACAAAGTATTTGTTGCAAGGTATGGAGATTTCTTGGAAAAGGAACTCATATCTCAAGAATTCAGTGGGAGAGAATATGATTTGGAAGACGATCATGATGATGCATTACCTTCTGAAAACACCAGTCAACTTCCTGAAGAACCAGATAGTCTGGGTCCTCCACCAGAAGTAGAAGTGGTNTACTCCACAACAAAATGGTGTATCTGAGAGAAGAAATCGTACATTGCAAGACATGATACGATCTATGTTTAATCTAACAACTCTTCCCTTCTCATTTTGGGATTATGCTTTAGAGTCTGCTGTTCGCATTCTCAATATGGTTCCCACAAAAAAGGTTGATAAGACACCATATGAGTTATGGACTGGAAAAGTGCCTAACTTGTCTTATCTAAAGGTCTGGGGCTGCGAGGCATATGTTAAACGTGACTCAGCAGATAAGCTCCAACAAAGATCTGTAAAATGCATCTTGTAGGATACCCAAAGGAAACGATGGGTTACTAATTTTATTATCCTCCTGAAAACAAAGTATTTGTTGCAAGGTATGGAGATTTCTTGGAAAAGGAACTCATATCTCAAGAATTCAGTGGGAGAGAATATGATCTGGAAGACGATCATGATGATGCATTACCTTCTGAAAACACCAGTCAACTTCCTGAAGAACCAGATAGTCTGGGTCCTCCACCAGAAGTAGAAGTGGTTCCTATCCGCAGATCCGAAAGGATTGTGAGAGCACCTGATCGACTATGTCTTAATGTAGAGTGCAATCAGTCTATACTAGGGGATCTTGATGAACCTGCTAGTTATAAGGCTGCCATGAAAAGTCCTGAAAAGGCTAAATGGTAGGTTGCTATGGATGGGGAAATGTAATCCATGCATGATAATGAAGTTTGGACTGAAGTAGACCTTCCTCCTGGTGCCAAGGTAGTTGGGAGTAAATGGCTCTACAAGTTAAAAACTGATATGGATGGCATTGTACACACCTATAAGGCCCGTTTGGTAGCTCAAGGGTTTACTCAAACGTTTGGTATTGACTACGAAGAAACTTTTTCTCCTGTAGCCGATATTAGGGCCATTAGGATTCTCATAGCTATACTTGCATACTATGACTATGAGATTTGGCAAATGGATGTCAAAACCGCCTTCTTAAATGGTTGCCTAGATGAAGACATCTATATGGCGCAGCCTGAGGGGTATGTCAATCCAGAATTTCCAAACCGTGTATGCAAGCTTCAAAGATCCATTTATGGATTGAAGCAGGCATCACGTCAATGGAATAAAAGATTTGATGAAGAAATCAAAAGATTTGGATTTTCTCAAAATCTTGATGAGCCATGTGTATACCACAAAGCTAGTGGGAGTAATGTAATTTTCCTTATTTTATATGTCGATGACATATTGATCATGGGAAAAGACATTCCAAGTTTGCAGCAAGTCAAGGCATATCTTGGAAAGTGTTTTTCTATGAAAGATTTAGGGGAAGCTGCATTTTTCTGGGAATTAAGATATATAGAGATAGATCTCAGCGATTAATTGGATTAAGTCAAAGTGCTTACATTGATAAAATATTGAAGAGATTCAATATGCAAAATTCCAAAAAGGGATATTTGCCAATGCAAGAACACCATGGCTTGAGTAGCAAATTGTGTGCTTCAACACCTGTAGAGGTGCAACGCATGAAGAAGGTTCCTTATGCTTCGGCGGTGGGATCTATAATGTATGCGGTGAAAAGCACAAGGCCAGATGTGACATTTGCTCAGAACTTAACCAGTCGATATCAGCAAAATCCAGGTGAAGCTCACTGGACTGCTGTGAAAAATATTCTTAAGTACCTTAGGGCTACTAAAGATGTATTCTTATTTTATGGGGGTAATCCAGATCCAAATGCAGAACTTGATGTTACAGGTTACTGTGATGCTTCCTGGCAAGGTGATAAAGATGATACGAAGTCTCAGACGGGATATGTCTTTGTCATTAATGGAGGTGCTGTGGATTGGAGGAGCAAGAAGCAGAGTATATTGGCTATGTCTGCAACAAAAAGTGAGTATGTAGCTGCTTCTGAAGCTGCAATGGAAGTTGTTTGGATTAGGAAGTTTATTTCGGGGCTTGGAATTATGCCATCGATACAACGACCTATAAAAATGTATTGTGACAATTCTGCTGCAATCACATTTTACCCATGAGCCTGGACTCATTAAGGGCACCAGACATTTCCCGATCAAATATCACTACGTGCGAGAGCAAGTGGCGATTGGAGAGATCGAGTTACTCAAAGTTCACACAGATGATAACTTAGCTGACCAATTAACGAAAGCTTTACCTGGCACTAAGCTTTATACGCTAGCTGAAGGTATAGGTCTTCGTAAAGCTGATAGTTTCATGCCCATTTGTGATTAGTATTTGGATAAAAGGATGTAATGTACGATTATTAATTTCCAATGAAATAAAGAATGGTTTTGTTTATTTCAATTGCTTTAATAATATATATCCTTGTTTTTGCATGTTTATATCCTTGAATAATTTCATTATTCTAAAACTGTCCATTGTTGGTTAATAATATGGGAATATTATTAAGGGAAGACAATTAAGGTATTCAATGAATTGGATATTGGACTTATCCCAAACTAAATGATTTGACTTGTCTAAGTAAATCATAATTAGTTATCCTCAGACTTGAGATACCAGATAAGTGTCATGAATTTAGTGCATTTCTGTGGAGCAATCTACCGCTATCCGTAACTGGTAGTTAACAGGGTTGTTTTCAGAAGTTTGCAAAGTCCATGGGTTAGTCTTGCAGTAAAAATAGAATTTCTTCCTTCAAATTTGTTTTGAAGTTTAATACTATGGGCCACTCGTAGGATTGACAAAATGTTTGCGTGGCCACGCCCAAAGTCTATCTGGAATACGTTCAGATGTTTTGGTAATTTTGTTCAATCATTGATATACGAGAAACTGAAAATTAATAAAGATTTATTTCTTTATTAATCAGAGTATTAGAAACAAAAGGATAATAATAACGATGAATCGTTAAGGGTTTTCCAAGAAACTCAGCTCGGTTTGAACTAGGGGTATTGGAGTGTTGCAAGACGCCAACCAATATCATTTTACTATTAATAAATAACCAAGTGGGAGCTGTTGGAAATATGGTTAAGTATTAATACGTAAATGTCTAGAATCGAACCCGAGACCTCGGGATTGCACACATTGCAAATGAGTATTAAGGAAAAATAATAAATATATTTTTATATTTATTATTAGACACAAGTACTTAACGGACGTTAGTGTTTATCGTTAAATGACTAACGACCGTTAGATGAAAATAAGGAAAGAAGTGTTTATGTAAAATTAGGAAACAAGAAAAGTTCTAGAATCCCCTTTGGATTCTAAAACCGGTCGTGGGGTGCTAAGGGTTACCCAAACCCTAACTTGTTCCCTACTCTTCCTAATTAGTATATAAACAAACCTAGGGTCATTGTTTTCACATAGCTTTTGTGCACATAATTATCCCTAAATTTCTTTCTCTCTTTTCTTGGCTTAGGTCGATCGTACGAACTCCCCAAAGGGTTTGTGGATCGATTTTTGTGATCTAAATTATTCTTGTGTAGTTTCTTGCAAAACCTTAATACGGTTTAATTTGTGTGTACAAGAACGAGGTAACAACACACTATTGTTGTTATCAAGAGATCGAATAACAAAAAGATAACGGGTTATTCATAGATCTACATAAACCCTAATTAGGGTTCATCTATTGTTCATCCTCAATCAAGAATCGCATACGGTACGTTTACTATTTATGTTTTAGTTAACTATTATTTGTTATACGTGATCCTACGCTTCCGCATCTATGTGCTACTCGTTATTAGTAATTATTTATGATTGTAATAATTATAAAATCCTAACAAACTTGTCATTTGATATGATCTATATAGGATCACACATCAGCATAAGCATCACAATTCAGTTCATAAATTCATATATATCCTTTTTTGAGTTTTTCTGTATTTTCATAAACATAATAACTGATTCTTTGACGTGTAATTGGTCGTTTATTGGTACTTGCTGCTGTTGTTTCTACTTGTTATTGATTTGTTTGTGGTTTGAGAGAGATGGAGAAGGGGTTCCTTAACAACATTAGTACATCTAAACCTGATGCTAATGATCATTTAGTTAGAGAAAAGAAGAAAAAGAAAGAAGATGATAGTTTGGGTGATGGAGGTGATGGTGTTGCTGGAATCGGTAAGGAACCTGGTTCTAATGTCCCTAATGATGCTAATGCATCTGTTTCTAATGTTCCTCATGTAACTGATTCTTTGAATGCTCATGCTGATACTAGTAATAGTATGGTTAACTCTTTTGGTGGTAATGGTGGAGATGAACAAACAACCCCTTTACCATGTGATGTACGTGAACATGTTCCTGAACAAGTGAAGCCGGTTTCACTTGATTCGTATGCTAATGTTACCATGGATGCTGAGGAGCAGCTTCATGGTTCACCTAATTCGTCTTCTAATGGCTCTAAACAGCCTAATGTGGAACAATTGATAGATAATGCGCATAAGAATTTTGACGCAGCCATGAATAAAATTCAACGTGAGATTGTTGCTAATAACGATTCCTCTTCTGATTTGCACAATTTGAATGTGACTCTGAATGAGAGTGCAAGATCTGGTCCTAATTATCCCAAGGGTGATACTACTAGTGGTACTGAAGTGAAGTCGATTTCTTACGCGGGTGCTACGTCTAATGAGCCTCAAAAACACGTGTCAAATTTTCAAAGGTTGGAATGTAGCAGAAAGAAGGATGATGTTGACCTTTCAGTTCCAATGAAAGTAGTGGAAGATGTGAACATGAGGTTTGAGAATACTCTATACGGTTACTTCCTTGGCCAACGCCTTGCTTTTCCTATTATTGATTACTATGTACGCAATGCATGGGCTAAGTTTGGTGTGCAAAAGGTAATGATGAATGCAAAGGGGTTCTTCTTCTTTAAGTTCAATTCGAAGAAAGGTGTCGATGATGTGCTTGAAAACGGCCCTTGGTTGATTAGAAATGTTCCTATTATTCTTAAACCATGGACTTTGAACACAAACCTACTTAAAGAGGATTTGACTAACATACCGGTGTGGGTTAAATTCCATGATGTTCCCCTTGCTATGTTCTCTGATGATGGCCTCAGTCTTCTTGCTACACTTATTGGCACACCCAATGCTTTTACAAGCCAAATGTGCAAGGACTCGTGGGGTCGTAGTAGTTTTGCAAGATGCATGATAGAAGTGAAGTCGGATGAGGTGCTTTGGGATATCCTCACTGTCGAGATACCTTTACTTGATGGTTCGGGTTCGACTATTGAGAAGATACGAGTTGAATATGAGTGGAAACCACCACGTTGTGATAACTGTAAGATCTTTGGTCATACTCTAATTGAGTGTCCTAAAGTTGTTGCACCTCCAGTTCAGCCTAATAAGTCTGTCAATGATGGTTTCACGACTGTCAATAATAAAAAGAATGGTAAGCAAGGTGGTTCTACAACTCAGGGTAAAGGAGGGCTTACTAAACCTAGTGTGGGTAAGAAGTTTCAGTATCAACCCAAAAAGAATCCTCCTGAACCTAAGAAGGTGGATGGCACTAAGAAAAAGGCTTCCAATGTGCCTAGTACGAGTGGAGCAAAGCTTTCTACATCTAATCAGTTTGCTGCTCTTAATATGGATAATACGGATGATGACAACAACAAGATGTGGATGATGGTCGTACAATGGAAGTTACTACGGATGAGTCTACTAAGACAGGTAATACAATAGAAGTTAATGAGGAAGAGTCTAGTAAGGGTTCTACTCCTATAGTTGAGAAAATTGGTAAGCTTGAGAAGCTTCTTATTGATGGGAAAGCTACTCTTGTGGATGATGATGGTCATCCTATTCCATCTACCTCTTCCACTAATAGGGCTAACCCATTTTCAAAGGTGGGTGAGGTTGTGGTTTCTGATAGTGATGATGATGAGGTTCTTAACCCGTTTGACGAATCAACAAATCTGTTTGGTGGTGGTCATGAGCGTGAAGATGAGTTTGATGATTATGATGATTATTCGAAGCAAATTTATGATCTTACAGGGAATTTGGATGCTCTTAATGCCATGTATGGCTTTAAATATCCAAGGTCGTAGGAAGTATGTTATATTTTTGTCATAGTCTTTTGTTCTCATGTGGTTAGTGGTTTTGTTTTCTTGTTTAGAAAATAGGCAGTATCTCGTTATGTAAGGTTTTCGCCTATGTAACGGGCTAAGATATGAGATCCACCCATATCCGTTGTACTTAAATGCTTTTTGCAGTAATATATTTACCGGTTCGTTTGACCTTTTACCCAAAAAAAGAAACATATTAATATCACAATGGCAAGTGTAACAACCTGTCTCGCATTAGTATTAGATAAGGAATTTGAGCCTTTTATAAGACTATAGTTGTGGCTAGTTGATTATGTGTCGAGTGTGCAAATCCAATCCTACATCGGTGAAAAGATAATCTCAAAGTACTTAACATACACTACAAAAAATAATGCTACTCTCCACACTTATTTTGTCACGGTATGTTAAACCATGGATTTTTTTTATATGGATAATAATTTTGCTACATTTATAGGTGTCACAAATATTTAAAAAAATAATCCACATATATAAGTGTGTACAATTACAATAAAGAAGAGCCCACATTGAGTCCTAGGGTATGGTCAGGTTTGGGCATGCAGGATATTAGTGACAAGCCAAGCTTCGACCCTTCTCGTAGTTTTAGGTGGTTTGATAGTAATTCAAAAAGGGTGTCTACAAGCTTCATCAGATGGTTTAGGTAGTCAACGGTTGATTCTCTGCGCATAAATATACAAGTTAATTCTGTAGCATCCGTAGTACTTATGTATCCTTTTATTATAACAAAAATCATACATGGTTGTTAAGGCTGGGCACTAACGTGACCCAATTTGCATCATCATTCCGGCTGCCACCTCAGCATTCTCTCTCTTCAACCCATTTTCACCTCTCTCCTCACTAACGTGACCCATATTGCATCATCATTATTATTTATTTTTTTTTAAATAAAAAAAAAACCATTTTTAACACAAACACACATTTTATTAATAAAACGGAAACGTTACATTGACGAAACGATACGAACATAAAACACGATACGAAAATACATAACATAAAACACGATACGGAACATTCTTAAAACATCACTCCGGCTGGTGTGCTTCCCAGAAATTTTGTTTCTCAGAACGAACCACACATGTTGATAGTATATCCCTTTCCCATAGTGTTCAAAATAAATTCGGTTTGCGTTGCTGAGACAAGGGTCTTGACCTGTACAAGTGATGACGATTCAAGTGCTTCAAGTGCCGAGGGCTGGGTCTCGGATGATTCGTTTTACTAATTCGTAGTTTTATGTTTAATTATCGTAGTTAATTATCGTAGTTTATGATTAATGTTTGTTGTATTTCCGTGTTTTAGGTTTAATTTGTGTTTAATGTTTAAGGTATTAATGTTAAGTTGTGTTTAAGTGTAAGATGTTTTTGTAGTTTGTATAAAATGTATGGTAAAAAAAAAAAAAAAAAAAAAAAAAAAAAAAAAAAAAAAAAAAAAAAAAAAGGGCGAATGGTTTTTAAATATTCGGTCGCCAGTGCAACCGAATTCACAAATGAGGTCACCGGATTTAGCTCGACCGATTCTCCCCACTATGGCCTCAACCGAATTCGAATTCGGTCACATATGGTTGTCGACCGATTTCAAAAGCCCCTTCGTGGGCAGCCTAAGTAATCATTGTACTCCTTAGAGAGGCAAATAGGTGGGGGTGAGACAAGCTGATTAAATTTCAAGATAAGTGAAACTATACAAGTAAGTAAACGATTGTGTGTGCCAAAATAAGCTGTGTAGAGCCATCAGACACTACTACAAAAAAGGGCATAGAGCCCGGTTGAAAAGGTGCAAAGAGCCCGGTTTTGCATGAGGGCACAAAAGGGGGGGGGGGACTCTATTTGAAAGGCAAATAGAGCCCGGTTTTAAAAACGGGCTCTATTACCTGTTATAGAGCCCGGTTTTATATCAAAAAACATGGCTCTATGTGAACAAAAATAATTAAAAAAAAAATGCTTCCAGACATGAAATCAAATTCCTTTTGGCAAAATGAACATTGTAGACAATGATACATGTAAATGCGTAAGACGTTTGAATTATTATGAATATTAATGTATTTACAATCAGCTTGCCACGAGCTAAATTTTTTATCTCTTAGACCATTATCAACCACTTTGATGGCAATGGTCATCAATGGCCAGCAGTCGCAAACATCTGCTCGAGAGCAGCAATATCGGGCATCATCATAATCCGAAATATCCTGGAAAACACATTCGTAAACAATCGTTAAATGAACAAAGGTATTCCTTTAGATTATTGAATGTACTACAGAAACTTACTATATCAAACACTAGCTCTCTTTCCACAGGAGCAAAAATGTTGTCCCCTGATGCTGCGTTTGCATGCCTCTTTGAGGACTGTACAAAGATCAAACATTATATACAAGAAAACATTAGATATTCACTAGTACCTTTTACAGGTAAAACAAAAGGATGTATTTAAATACAAACTATGCGAAAAGCAAATAAATCTATCTAAATTATAACAATTCATAACACATGCTGCAAAAAATTAAGCTTGCGTCAAGAATGGTGGAAAGCATTATGAGTCGCAATTAAAGTACCACCTTGCCTGTAAACATATTTGACACATTTCTCGGATCAAATTTCAATAGGCAAGCAAACCACCCCATATAATAACACTTATGTTAGTCACTCAATTTCAAACACAGATCCATTTCAATCCAAAAGGCCTTGTTACTGCTGCACAAACATGGTGCTGTATAGAAGTAGTTATCGAAATGACTTAATTGTCACAATTGGAGTGGGAGTCCAAGGGCTCAACACCTCGGTTGTGCAGTCGCCTAAAAAATGGATTCTTTGTGTCATTTATAGTTCACTAATTATTGTGTGCTTGTTTTGATAATTTTTCTGAGCAGTAATAAATATGGCTAAGATTTATCTAACTTATCGTAAATTGCCTAAGATTTATCTAAGATATTGTAAAAGGACCTAAATTTGGATCGATCTTCTTACTTCTATGAAGTCGTAAAAGCAAAATGGAAACCACAAAATATTAGTACCAAACTTGCTTATAAATCAGTAGAAGAAATAATAAATAATGAGCATAAAGTGTTTAGAATAACAAAATTACCGTAATAAACTTTGAGATAATTAGAATTGAATCCTTCATCTTCCACTTGCTGAGGGTCATCGATTAACATATCATCTCTTCCATTCTCACCTTCTTCCTTCGTCATCTTTAATCAATCAAACCCTAACAATTAAAAAAGTATAGTTCGAATTAACACCCCAATACCCAATCAAATTAGACGAAATTAACATGATAAATGAAAAACTACCTGATAAATATTTATGTTTTGTGTGGGGACTGAAGAGATGGTGAGTGAGATTGGTGAATGATTAGATTTACTAAATGGAGACATAATGTGAGAAGAGATGAAGAGGATAAGGGTAGGTAGAAAACAATTGGAGGGAGTGAGGGATAATGAAAATGTGAATTTGATTTTTGGGAAAAGTTTTGAGCGGGACTAATGAAAATTTTAAAGCGGGCAGAGGAATGTAGCCAGGTTTTGCATAAGAAAACAGGGCTCTAATGGTTTAGCACATAAAGCCCGGTTTCATAATAGGGAACATGGCTCAATATCAATAATAGAGCCCGGTTCTTTCGAAGAAAACATGGCTCTATCTTTTTCTAACATAAAGCCCGGTTTTCTGAGAGAAAACATGGCTCTATACCCTTTTTCAAAACGCAAGATCCTTTTAGAGCCCGTTTTTCACTAAAACCGGGCTCTATTAAGGGGGCTCTATTCACAAATCTCTAGTAGTGAGAACTTTTTATCCATTTTGAGTTTATAATAACAGAAGTAGATATGATTACATAACCTGTACTGTTCGTAATCTAACATTTTCTTTCTTAAAACGATTCAAAAGATTAGAAAACACTTATCTTACACTTTGGACGACCTTCTACAAATTGACCCTGAAGTTAATTCTCAGTTGACTCGTTCGGTACAGCATACAAAGAGAATCAATATTAGTTATGATAGGTAAATTAGACCAACTTTTCACCAAGTATTCACTAAAATAGAGTATAAACCACTATTGTACTTTAATATTTCTTAAGATAGATTCGTTGTACATAATTGGCTTCTGATATAACCATTAAGCATATTGAAATAGAGTGTCCATTTGAACTTGTTTTTGCTAGATTATCTCAAAGTACTTAACATATAAGCTTAGTGCACTTTGCCTAATAGATTTTCTTAACAGCCATTATATTCTACTTGAATAAACTTCTAATGCCAATGCCAGCATCAACTGAACCATGGTATGAGCTCGAGGCAAATAGGATAGTTGCAAGTAATTTTGCAGCATTATATTTTGAAATTGGCTGGCCTTTTATATACTATGAATACTAATTGGCTTAAATAATGACTTTATCAGAAAATCACCTGAAGAAGACCACCGATATTGACAACAAGAGCACCAGGAATAGGTTCAACATCGGCCCACTGATTTTGATGCATGACTTGTAGCCCTTGAACCTCATCTTGTAAAAGTATTGTAATAAAGGAAGCATCAGATGGTTTAGGTAGTCAACAGTAGATTCTCTGCGCATAAATATACAAGTTAAATCTGTAGCACCCAAAGTACTTATGTATCCGTTTACTATAACAAAAATCATACATGGTTGTTAAGTAATCGCTGTACTCGTCAGAGTAGGCATATAGGTGGGGTGAGACAAGCTGGTTAAAGTTCAAGATAAGTGCAATTATACAAGTAAGAATACGATTGCATGTGCCAAAACAAGCTGTGTAGACCCATTGGAACTTATTATCCATTTTGAGTTTATAAATAACAGAAGTAGATACGATTACATAATCTGTACTGTTAGTAATCTGACTTTTTCTTTCTTAATATTAAAAATATCCAACACACAAAATCCAAAAACTCGATTATATAATATGAACCTGCAAACTCGAGTTATTAAACGCGTTGTATTTTATAAATTTCTTATTAAAAACGGAATATGCCGTATCTTGGGGAAAGATGCGTCGTACTCGAGTTATTAAAAGCGTTGTATTTTATAAAAATAAAACGCAATACGCCGCATCTGAGAAACAGATGCGCCGTATCGTTTGTATCAGCACAATACAACGACAGCAGTTAGTACAAATAGAGAAAAATAAAATAAAAATAAAAATAAAAAGAAAATTACAAAAAGTAAAAACACACAAAAACAGAAATATGCAAATTATACAATGAATGCAATCTATCTAATATACAACAAGTTATTGGTTAGTGTCTAAAAACCTAATAAAAAGAAAAACCTAATTAAAATACTAATCAATTTAACAGATAATAACAATTCACTCCCCGGCAACGGTGCCAAAAACTTGACGCGCGTGATGTGTCGTTGCGGTTTAGTAGTGTTAATGCCTACTCAAGTTTTAAATTTATATTTAGCCGACTTATCAATAACATACACACACTTAACGAGCAGTGTACCCGGTCAGTTTGTATATAATGGTAAGCAGAGTGTCGATCACTAAGAGTGCAACGTATTATCTAGTTATCCTGATCAGTATTTTAATGTCCTAAGTTAGTTTTACAGCCTAATCTAACGCAAGGGGGTCCAGCCTGAGAGACTGGCACAGTTTGGTTATTTATTAAACAGTAAATTAAACTAATGAGCACGAATCAGCGAATAGCATACACGTACACAGATAGATAATAGAGACTACAAGAAGACATGTCCTGATAATTAAGTAGCTTGTCATTTGTTTTATTGCTAGTTTTATATGTAGTGTATATTAGTTAAACCTTTCTCGTTGGTTTCATTATATCGGCGAGTAAACCCTTAATGATTACTTATGACTATCCTATTTATCCAAAGACGTCAGATTAAATAGGCGAGGAAGGGGTATGGCGGCCCAAGCACTGCTCAGCTAGACACAGAGGTAATCAATGCACTAATATAAATTCACCAAAGACATCAAACATATAAACTTTAATTGATGGGAAATCAATTTTAAGGCGGGCATATGATTTTGCGTACTCACATACTACCGGCCATCAATCCTGATGAATTAAAGCTTATTATTACAATAAAACAAAACTACTTAATGAATTGAATACATGCAGGACCTTCTTACAGCTCTAATATCTACGTTTGAGGCGTGTCTTGTGTTGCTTGTTCATCTGAATTCGAATCCTTAGGTTATGGTGCACACCAAATCCGTCTAGGTCTTGGGGTATTTATAGTTTCTGTCTGAGGGTTCGATGCGGCGCATTGAGTAAGTAGATGCGGCGCATTGACTTAACTTCGCGTGGGGTCCAAGATTAATATATTCTGAAATATTAGTACACCGCCTTGAGATGCGGCGTAACTTGATTCTTGTATGCGGCGCATGTCCTTCAATTGTCTTGGATTGTTTCTAGTGAAGTCTTGATAGTGATACGCCGTATGTCAATTTTATAATGTGGCATATCTGGAGTAGAACGAGCTTGATCTTCTTCTTTGACCAAATTTTCATATGCGGCGCATGGTATAATTCCATGCGGCGCATTCTTCAAATTCAGGCAATGGTCTTCGAATTCATATAAGTATGATATTGCGGCGTATCTGTTGAGTGAGATACGGCGCATCTTCTGGATTAGTAGACTTTTGACATCTTGCTCATTTTGCTCCATAATTAGTCCAAAATCGCCGATGTTCACCTATTACATGTTTTTACTTGAGAATCACTAAAGTAAACATTAAAGCACCGATTCTCATACATAATAAAGTAAAACAAGTTAAATAAATAGGATAAATGATGATGATAAAATGTACTTATTTGAGTTTTATCACACACACTAAAAGTGGTGCCTTATCCCAATACAACCCCTAACCAGGTCGTATCAATTGGTGATTTTTATTGAGAGTTCTCATTGAGAGGGCTACCAAATTAGGGTTCAAAAAAAAAAAAAAAAAAAAAAAAAAAAAAAAAAAAAAAAAAAAAAAAAAAAAAAAAAAAAAAAAAAAAAAAAAAAAAAAAGGGACTGTCCATCTTCACTATTCACGAATACTGTTCATCAAAAAACTTCTTTTCTTCGAGTTACCGGTCATGGAAGTGGACAATAGCGATCGGGACGCACTATCTAAGCTCTTGCAAGTAGGTACGGTGGCAGAATATCAGAGTGAGTTTGAGATACTTATAAATCGAGTAACGGGGATCTCTGAAAACTTACTTAAATCGATGTATATCTCTGGACTTAAACTAGCTTTACAATGTGCACTCTTAAGGTCAAACCCTACAACTTTAGACGAAGCTTTTTCATTAGCTCGCTTAATGGAAGCACGTTTCGAGGACCAATGGCCGGCTACTACCAGCACTACACTCAGTGGATATCAAAAGAAAGCATATGATTCTTCTACAACATCAGAAGTTGGACCAGAAGTTGCAATTGAAGTTGCACCAGAAGCTGTACCAAAAGCTACTACTGCCGTTGTCACAGTTAGAAGATTGAAGAGATTGTTAAGTTTTACATTCCAGAATCAGAAGAAAAGGAGACTCGAACGAAGCCGAAAAAAGGGAATAAACAACCGACATAGGGACTTCATGATGGGATGGGATAGCCATCATGCTTATCAATTGTTTAGGATATGTGTTTAGGATAAGTATTTGTTATGTTTTAGGATAAGTCTTATGTTAGTGTGAGTTATCACATAACTAGTATTTAAGGTTTTGTCATTAATGAAAAGTAATCAATCAAAGTTTAAGTTAAACAAATCTCTAGTTCTTCTCTATATTTTCTTAAGGAGCTCGCACATGCTAAAAGTGGTGCCTTATCCCGATACAACCCCTAACCGGGTTGTATCAAAACCCTAGTTTTCCGCAGCATGTTTGACTTCTTCAACTATCTTTCTTCTTGAACCTCCTTTATCTCCTACACCAATAAGATCTATGGCAGGAACTCGTAAACTTTTTCTAGTAAGTTCTAGATCTTCGGCAAGTTCATCAGTTGGTCGTATAAATATTTTTGGAATTCGACAAGCCCACCAGCTGCAGCGTCGATAAGCCCTTTGACTCCAGACTTTGTGTCATCAAATTCAATTACTTGCTTAGTTCTATCATTTTGCAAGTTGTTGAGGATGTCCATTTTTTCTTGACCAAAACAACAGGTTGTTTAGTATCTACTATATATATGTATAGAGTTGGCATTAGCCTCTATTAAAACTTTGACACAATGATATCCTTTGTTTGATTCTATAATCGAGTGCATTTTAGAGTTGAAATGTATTTTGGGAGAGTAATCCGTTTACAATTGTTTACGTGTTTTCTCAATTGTTTACGTAGAATTTTTCTGTGTACTTGAGACAAATTGCTGAAAAATATTCAAACGCAAAGCTAGCCAAGCCGTATATATATAGTACTAGGAAAAAATAGGATCTCTATGGGGTGTTTGGGGTTCTATTAAGTTTAGGGGTGGTTGTCTCATTATCTGTGTTTTACGCGCAAGTTCCTGATATCATGGCAGAAGTTTGATGCTTTATTGAAGTTGCAAGGAATTTGGGCACCAAAACTCCCTTGTTACCCTTATGTTGATTCAAGCTCGCTCTCACTTTCCCTAGATTGCTTTCCTCCTCTGTATAATGAATTTGATGTGTCCGCGTGATCTTGAGGCTTGTTGTGATATTCTTTTACATTCCCAAGATTTCGTAGCAGCTCTCTAACCTACTGTTGGTGAAGTTTCTTCCATTGTTAGATACATATATTGGACTCCAATTCAACAAGAAGAAAATAAAAAGCATCATTTTCTTAACTTGATGCAGAAACTTCCGCGTATGTGTTTGCTTCAATGGTCTAGCGAACTACAATCAATCCTAAAAGAATGGTTGTTATGCTTAATTTTATATGTAGTATAGATATAGATCTCGAATTACACATCCGTTGTTGTAAGTCTTAAAAATGAACCCGTAATTTATCATCTATAACATATTATCAACTTATCGATAAAAGTATAAAACTTGTTGGTCCCAAATATGAGAGTCGATATTGAAATTGCAATAAGTACAAAATGAATAACTATAATCGGTCTAAACTTTGTATCGATACATGTACATGTCTATTTATACTAAGCGAATGGTTGTCTCCGAACCATTGCATCGGTTCAAAGGGTTGTGTGTGAATCGACACACCCTTTCACAACTCCAGGAAAATACAATTAACTAACATAACCGGTTAATAAGTTTCCTTTTTAACGACTTTGGTCCTTCGAGTTTGATAAGAAGCAATATCGAGATTAAACTCGTTCACATTCTCCTCCTTAATCTTGATCGTTGCTTCGACCTAAGTCTTGAACTCCGAGCATCTGTTGCATAGTCTTGGTAAGGCCTTCGTTAAGATGTCTTCTCTTTGTAGTTCTCCACTAACGTGTTCCACATTGATATGACCATTCTCTACACATTCCCGAATGAAATGATAGCGAATGTCTATGTGCTTGCTCCTTCCATGAAATACTGGGTTCTTTACGAGTGCTATAGCTGATCTATTGTCAACTCTAAGCGTTATCCTCTTTTCTTGCCATCTAGTCAATTCACTAAGTAGTCGTTTTAACCACAAAGCTTGACATGCTGCTCCAGTATCCGCCATGAATTCTGATTCACATGATGATAGTGCCACTGTAGGTTCTTTATGAGTACACCAGGTAATAGGTGAATCTCCAAAGTAAAATACGGTTCCAGTAGTTCCTTTTCCTTGATCAGTGTTGATTCCATAACTACTATCGCTGTAACCTGTAATCTTGCAGCCGCCTTCTTTCTTGTATATTATGTCATGCTCCTTTATCCTTTGATATATCACATTATTTGTTTCACTGCCTTCAGGTGATGATCCTTCGGTCTTGCATAAATCTGCTAAGTAGTCCGACTGGTGTGAAAATTCTAGCTAGTGAAAGCAAGAACCTCGGGTCGTAGTCCCAACGAGGGTTGAATATGGATCTCGTCGTTCAAAACCGTGAGTTATGTGATGTGAATGGGTTTAAAAGATATGTTTTGGTTTTGTTTACGCTACTAAACTTTATTTAAAACTTAATAAAAGTAAAACGTGAGTAAAGCAACTAAAATGAACGAGAAAAGAAAACATAAACGTAAAAAGAAATAAAAGAAAGAAATAAACAAAATAAAGATAAAGTAAACAAAAGAAATGAAAATAAAATAATAGTGTANGTTATATCATTCTTTAGGTTTGTTGTTTTGGATGGGGGAAAGAAATGATTAACGAATTTTGAAACAAGCTCTTCCCAAGTGGTAATGGAACGAGGGGGTTCTTTTTCGAGCCAAACTCGGGCTGCCCCCTCTAGAGAAAAGGGAAAGAGCATTAGCTTGATAGCTTCATGAGGGACATCTTTGAATTTCATAGTTGAGGGTAACTTGTTGAACCAACGGATGTGGGCATGAGGATCGTCCCTTTCAAAACCTTGAAATTGATTAGAAGTGACAAGTTGAATCAAACCGGTTTTAAGCTCAAAATTCTCAGAAAGGATTTGGGGTAGAACAATAGCATCTCCATATCCTTCGGTAGGACATTGGAGCAATTCCTGCATCGTACGTTGGTCGGCCATCTTGGTGATGGGAGTAGGAGGATCACGTAACTCGGGTACGTTTCTTTGCCTCCGTCTACGACGACTGCGGTTAGTTGGCACTGTGGAAGAAGAAGACGACTCGTTCAAGTTAGACTTGGAACGAGTGATCATACAAATCAAAACACAACAAAGTGAAAAAGAAAGTAGAAAAGAAAATCTTTTTGGTTTTTATAGGTTTTAAAATTTTTTTCGTTGTTTTTGTTTTTAAGAAAAAGCATTAACTTCTAAAAGAAGGGTCTTCAAATCACAAGTCTCGAACGATCAAACAACTTAATCTAATCAACCGCTCCGCGGCAGCGGCGCCAAAAAGTTGGTGTGAAAATTCTAGCTAGTGAAAGCAAGAACCTCGGGTCGTAGTCCCAACGAGGGTTGAATATGGATCTCGTCGTTCAAAACCGTGAGTTATGTGATGTGAATGGGTTTAAAAGATATGTTTTGGTTTTGTTTACGCTACTAAACTTTATTTAAAACTTAATAAAAGTAAAACGTGAGTAAAGCAACTAAAATGAACGAGAAAAGAAAACATAAACGTAAAAAGAAATAAAAGAAAGAAATAAACAAAATAAAGATAAAGTAAACAAAAGAAATGAAAATAAAATAATAGTGTAAAATGTTTTTGTGATTTTAGATTTAAATGATAAAAGAAAAGTGAAGTAAATGTTTAAAAGAAAATAAAACAAGTTAAAAGAAAAATAAGCTAAATTAAAAGAAATTAAAGAAAATTCGGCAGAGTTTCGTTTAGGAATGAACCAAACAAAACTCCACTCGATAAAACGATGGAGTAAATAAAAGCCTAGCTCGGCTTGTAAAAGAAATAAGAAAAGAAGAGGAGAAAACTAGACACGACTCAAAATAAACTTAGACTAAAATAAAGTTGACACAATAAAATAAAAAACAATACTCGCTAATAAAATAAAAAAATTAATACTCGCTAAGACTAAAAAATAAAACTCGCTAAGACCCAAGAAAAATCCAAACTCGCTACCAACTTGGGACCAAACTCGCTAGGCCATCTAAGAAATCCATACTCGCTATGGATTTTTTAACCCTAACTCGCTAGCTACTTGAAGACCATACTCGCTAGGACTAAATAAAACAAACTCGCTAAGAACATAAAAAAAACTATACTCGCTACTAAACCCTAAAAAATACACTGGACTTAAAAACTTTTAACGTGACAAAAATTTATAAAAGGTAAATAAGACTTATGAAAAACTTGGTAAATAAAACGTTAAGACACTAAAATAAGCTTAGAACTAAGCAAATAAGCCACGGCTTCTTTTGCAAGCCCTAACCCATAAGCTTTTTTATGCAACTCAAATAAAAACCATGCAAAGGTGACAAGAAAATTAATAAAAACTTGTAAAGATTAAGAAAGAACTTGTAAAGATTAAAGCATTAAAGATTAAAGACAATAAGTAAATCAAGACATGAAAATAAAATTGACATAAATTTAAATGACAAGAAAATAAAACTTACATAAAATAAATGACAAGAAAATAAATGACATGAGATTAAAAGGAAATTAAAGACTACAAAATTAAGACTAAAGACTAGCTTCAAAATGAAGCTTAAGGTGGGTATTTAAGGTTTCCATGGTGGATTCCTTTTACATCTAGCCCCCTCAACTCATATTGTTTATGAAACGACACATAAACTTCTATTACACTACTAAACGACTTCTAAAAAGTAAACTTAAGTCCTTGTAATCTTGAGGAATATGTTAACGAGTCTTCAAAAAGTCTTCAATGATATAAAAGTGACCACTTGCTCGAGTTTGGGAAGCTTATACATGATAATCATCTTTAATCTTTGATTAAGTATCTCTTTCANTTAAGTAATGAAAACATCATCACGGGCTTTACTTGAGTAAATTTCATCTTTGACTCGGCTTTTAACACTTTTCCACATCTCGTGCTCGTTTTAGGCTTTTTGGTTGACTTTTGTGCTATTTATGCAATATCCGTCCCTGCACGATCACAAACACAAAAACAAGATATCTTTGGCGTTTAACGTTAGTTTTTGGTCTTTTCTACACTTAAACTAAGGTCAAAAGTATGTGTAAAATAGCACACATCACCGACTGAGTAACTAAGATCTGGTCTTGTATGCAGTAAGTACCTAAGGCTTCCAATTAAGCTTCGGTAGTAAGTTGCGTCAACTGATTCTCCATCTTCCGCCTTGACCAACTTAGTGCCGGGATCCATAGGTATCTTCGTATCATTACTGTCCGTCATACTTGTATCTTTCAAGATCTTATTAATGTATCATGTTTGCTTGATTGTAATCTCTCCTCCTGTCTGTGTAACTTCTATCCCAAGGTAATAAGCTAGTAACCCTAAGTCATTCATTTCAAATTTGTCTTTCATCTGGGATTTAAACAAGTCTATTTTCTTCTTTGGAGTTCCCGTGATTATCAAATCATCTACATATACTCCAACTATCAGTGTAGAAGTCTTGCTCTTTTTGTATAAACTGCTTGTTCGAGATTACACTTCTTAAAGTCCAATGACTTCAAGGTCTGATCAAGCTTCACGTTCCAAGCTCTCGGTGCTTGTCTTAGGCCATACAATGCTTTAGTTAGCTTGTATACTTTTCTTAAGTTTCCTTCTTGAATGAAACCTTCAAGTTGTGTAACGTAGACTTCTTCCTTTAATTCTCCGTGTAAAAATGCTGATTTTACATCTAAGTGGTGTACTTGCCAACCATGATATGCTGCTAGTGCCAATATTAGACGAACTGTCTCTATCCTAGCAACTGGTGCAAACACTTCATCGAAGTCTATTCCTTGTTCTTGTACATAACCTTTTGCTACTAATCTTGCCTTATACTTAATGATATTCCCTTTAGCATCTCTCTTGGTTTTATAAACCCATTTGAGTCCGATTGCCTTTTGATTCGTTGGCAATGTGGTAAGAGTCCATGTGTTATTCTTGTTGATTGAATCCAATTCAATCTCCATGGCCTCAATCCATTTCTTATCTTTTGATGCTTCCTTATAATTACGAGGTTCTTCTTCTGTGAAGAATAAACTAGGTGCTTCTACTTGTTGTGCAGTTTCATAGATTTCTGCTAAATCTTTTAAACCTCGAACTGGGTTATGATCATATCGATGACTTGATCTACTTTGAGAACTAAAAGTAGCTTCTACTTCATCTTCTGAGTTAGGGGCATAGTTGTATGTTGGTGGTGTGATTGGTGAGTCTGGATCTGATGTTGGATCCGGTAATGGATACAAATTGTCATTGTTTTCTACGTTGTCTGGTATAGGATTCTCATTGTCAACTTCGTCTACTACAAAACTAGCCCAAAATGTGTCTTGTGTACTTGTATCCTCTTCACTTTTATCCTAATCCCACGGTTTCGTTTCCATAAACTTTACGTCCCTACTAACATGTTTCTTTTTTCTTATTGGATCATATAGCCTACATGCTTTTGATCCTTCCTCTACTCCTAAATAAACCCTCGGTATGCTTCTGTCATCTAACTTCTTTAAGTGAGGTATCGTTATCTTAGCATAAGCCGTGCATCCGAATATTCTTAGGTATTCCAGATTCGGTTTTCTGTTGTAGAGGGCTTCATATGGTGTCTTATCTTCCAGGGCTTTCGTAGGTACCCTGTTGAGTATGTAAATGGCGTGTTAGACTGCTTATGCCCAAAAAGTTAAGGGTAACTTCATTGCTTTCAGCATATTCCTAGTTGTTGATAACATTGTCCTATTTCTTCTCTACACTACTCCATTCTGTTGTGGTGAGTATAGTGCTGTCAACTGTCTTGCTATACCATTTTCCTTACAGTACTTGGTGAACTCATTTGATGTAAATTGACCTCCTCTATTTGTTCTTAGCATCTTTAATTTCAACTTCAACTCCATTTCAATCTTCTGTCTAAATTCCTTAAATGTGCTAAATGTCTGATCTTTCGATGATAGAAAGTAGGCCCACATGAAACGTGTGCAGTCATCTATCCATAAGAAGATGAGCTTCTTTCCAGAGTGTGTGACTGGACTTATGGGACCACAAAGATCTCCATATACTAAGTCCAATGGGTTCTTTGATCTTAATTTAGCTTTGTGTGGAAATGGTGTTCTAATGTGTTTCCCTAATAAACATGCATCATAGATTTGTCCTGCATGATTTATTCTTGGTATTCCATTTACTAGACCTTTTCTTGTCATCTTGTCTAAGGCGTCAAAGTTCAGATGACCTAATCTAGTATGCCATAACCATGCTTGGTTATCCACGTTTGCTAAGAGACATATAGGTGCCTCTATTTGCAGTCTAATACTGTAAAGTCGATTCTTTGATCTTTCTACCTTCATCAACAATTTCTTACTCTTATCATACAAAGTCAACTTGTTTCCATCCATGATGATCTTGAAACCTATCTCAGTAAGTTGTCCTAGACTAAGTATGTTACTTTTGAGGTTTGGAATGTAGTAAACTTCTGACACTATCTTTTGTTCCTTGTTTCTACATCGTAATAGTATTGGACCTCTACCTTTTATCTCCACATACGATCCATCTCCAAAATGAACGCGTTCAGTGATGCTTTCATCAATATCCTTAAAATGACTCTTGGTTCCCGTCATATGGTTACTTGCACCATTATCTAAATACCATATGCTAGCATCTGTTGTAGCATACCTTCCAGGTTGTATTTGTCCTTCGTTCAACAAAACTTCTTCGTGTTCAGTTTCGTGCCTAGTCATTAATAGTGATGGTTCATCGTCTTCTAAGATAAGGTTTGATTGTTCCTGGGTTGTTGATGGTTTTCTGCAGTCTTTCCTCATATGTCCATGTTTCCCGCAATTGAAACATCTTACCTTTCTTACATCCCACTCACGTCTACCTTTATTTGACTTATCTTTGTAAGTTGAGTTCTCTCCATTCGAGTTATCCTTATTCTTATTATCTTGCCAGTTCCCTCGCGAGTAGTTTGATCTACCTTTACGTTTTATAAAATATTTTCCATTCTTAGAGTGTTCGCCTTGTGCGAATAGTAAATTATACTGGCTTTCTACTTGTCCTCCCTTTCGGAGTTTTATCCTTTCCTCGAATGCCTTAAGTTTTCCAGTGATCTCATCTAAGGTAATGTCATTGAGATCATTAGTCTGTTCTATGGATGCTACTATCTGAATGAATCTATCTAGTGTGGAATCTAATAGCTTTCGTACTAAAAGTGATTCATCCATGGTCTTTCCTAATTCTTTAGCCTTCGTGGCATAACCATTTAGTTTGTTCGCAAATGCATCCACCGTTTCATCTTCCTTCATCTGAAGGGTATGAAATCCAATCATCTATGATTGTAACCGCGCATGTTGCACTTTCTCTTCTCCAAAGTGTCTCCTTTTCAATGATTCCCATAATTCCCTTGCCGTTTTATGATAACATCAAATTTACCTGAAGCGTGGGTTTTGCAACCTTTGCACTTAGGTTTTACCTCTCAAGGGATCTTGAGAAGCTTACAACCCCCACCAGGCAGTGTACCTTACCGATGTAGTATAGTGTAGTGGCAAGTACCGGGGGATTGATCGTTCTCTCGGGGAATAGTGTCGTTATACTTGAAAAGCTACTCTAATTAGGTCTAAGGGTTGAGGGATGATTCTTTTTGTATTTTTATGTTTAATGAAAGCAAGTAAAAATCTCGGGTTATAGAGGAATGGGCGGAATTAGTTGCTAGTCAACTAACCAAATAAACTACTTTTGCAAATAAAATAAAATAACTAGAAAATTAAATTGGTTGTGAAACTTATATGAGAGAAATATGTGTTTACTTAAATTTCCTTACTCCCTAGCTATCTTTTATATTTTAATTGGTTTGTTGTAATTATGTGGATGACGGGTTGTATTCCTTTAAACCATTCGTAGGGCCGTGTACGATCTTCCCTAACTCTATAAGCTCCTACTTCACTCCTATGTCGAGCCGACTAAAAGCTCCTAACATGGGATCATTAGAATTCGCTCATGCATTAAATACAACCAAATAATCGTAGTACACATCCGATTCATGTTTCTTAAGACGTTCAAGCAAGTTACCGTATAGGAGGTTAGCCAGTTTTCTTAAGCCTAACATCGACTTCACCCACCCACAATAATCACAAGCAAACCAACAACATATAATCAATAGCTAGGTTTCATTAGATCTAAGCAAACACAATAAAGACCTAGCCTAGCATGTTAATTGAAAGACAAGCATAAGATATAATCACACAATACATAGACATATTGAATGATTTAAAAGAAACTTATCTTCAATTAAGCATCCGGGTTTCAAGGGTGGAAATCCCTCAAAAATACAGTAGAAAAACGAGCTAGGGTTTTGTTCCCAAAGTTGCACACTAATGAATGAAAATTAGAAAACTATATATTGATTTTACATTGTGACGGCGTCAGCTTATATGGACTGACGTCGTCACCTCGCCGCCAAACTAAAATTCGGATTGCTCAGATCCACTCTTGACGCCGTCCCCTTGTAATTTGCTCTGGCTCGTCTCCCTTTACCATATAACGTGATGGCCTAGGCGTCACAAAGCGTGACGCCGTCACTCTTTAATCCTTCAAAACTTTCTGGGGCGTCTAGTGTAAAAATCATCCTTCATGTTGTCAAAGCGTGACGCCGTCACAGGGTATAATGTGACGCCGTCAGGTACTGTTTTCAGCATAATTTTGAGACTTTGTCGTTTTCTTCACTTTTATGCTCTAAAAACGTCTAAAATGCTTCCTTTTCCAGAATTCCTCTTCAAAGTACCTAAAATGACAAAAGGAACGATTTAAGGCAATATTTGATCAAATAATTACGGATTAGGGCTTAAATGACCCCCTAAAAGCGTAACATTTTTCGCCTCATCAAATACCCTTACACTTGAGATTTCCTTGTCCTCAAGCAAATGCGCTTTTATTCCAATCAAAATATGAGCTAGGGGTCATTTAACACGAATATAAAAGTAATTACAACAAATAGTTATTCAACCCTAGTCATAACAAGCACGGAAATCATACACTAGCACCTCACAAATAGTGTTTGGATACTCTCATCTCTCGGGTGTTATAAACCTATATAACTAAATGGAAATGGAAGAA
>LBNU01003546.1:28456-51585 GCA_014162995.1 Artemisia annua | reverse complement strand
AAAAAAATATATATAAAATATATTTAATATTACTATATAACTTATACTATTTATATTAATTATATATATATATAATTAATTTAATTATTAATTAAAAATAACTTTAATAACTATAATTTAAACTAATATTATAAATTATATTATATAAAAATACGTAAATGAAAATACGTTAAAAAATTCTAAAACTTTTTTCTAAAAATACTTAAGGATTCATTAAAGAAGCTATACGTAAAATAAATACAAAATGAGCTGAATAATATATATGTTGAAAAGCTAATCAAAATATAAAGTCAAGAATAAAATAAGCTTATATCAATATAATGTATAAGCTTATTAAGTCATTATAAAAAGGAAACTGAGTTATACTATTAAAATATATAAAGATAGATAAAAACATATAAACCCATAAGATAAAACACTAGCTCCTCTATATATATATCAAAACATTAAGGGAATTGTCGCGATCGTAGTTTTAAGATTACATCACCAAATAAATTGAAATATTCATAGAACTGAGGTGTGCAATATACGCCAAGGAAGATCAACAAGTCACAAAATCGATTCCGATCCGTAAGGACACACATAGTCATTCTTACTTGATTCTCTTTGTTGTAGAACTTTTCTGGTTGTTGATAGTCTATCTATTACCTTAACAAAAAGGCCTATCTAGAGAATATAATTGGGATTCAGAACAATCACAAATCCATGATTACGACCAACACATGGCCTATACTTAATGCACAAGGACTTAATAAGATAAAGAGGTAGGCTAATAACAAACTTACTCATGAAAATGTGGTGAATCAATAGCAAATCTGCATCCAATTCCATATGATCTAGCGTCCGTCACTGAGCTCTGTTATTACTCGAAGAGAAGATATGTTGCTTCTCACCAAGAAGAAGACGGAGAACCCGAGAGTCGAACCGTTGTTTGAGATATTGAGAGGCCGAAGCAGTTTGCATAAGTAGAGATTACCACCAAGTAAGGAACCCGACCGATCAGGGGAAGCCCGGTCAAAAGGCATCTAAACATAAACCAAGTTCCACCGAGGCATCTAATGTACACAGTCATAGAAGGAGATACCCCAGGAATTAGAATATAAAGAGTAGGCTTCTTGAAAAGCTATCTAGGAAGAGTCTGGTATAATCTTAAGGACAACCAAAGTTAGATGGGATACTCGAATCCCACAGTGCAAAAAACCAGGTAAGAGAGAGTTCCAGCCATGAGGCAGCCCTGGTAATCAGTTGTCGCCAGTTCTGGGTGTGAGACCCAGAGAGAGGGGGGGATAATAGCACAATTATCGTACCTTCCATTACCCTTCGAAAGACAGCTTATAGGAAGATGAGTGGCTATGAGGAATTCCTTACTAGAGATTCAACTAGCTGTATCAAATGCACCAACTCCAAAGAATAATCTACCAGCAGAACCAAAAAAAGAATGCAAGGTGAAGAAGGTTAGAAGCAGTGAATGCATATTAGGACAGACAGCCCTGCTAAGAAAAAAGAGGATAAATTCCCCAATTGAGAGAATACACTCGATAAATCCCAGCAAAATTATGTGTCTACAACACACCCGACTGCACACACAACATAAACCATGGCCTATGAATGAGAAGAACATACAAATTACTAAGCAGTCGTAGGAGAGCTGCAATATAAGCCAACACAGGAAGTCAAAAGGCCGTCCTTCATAGTAATACCACACAAAAAAAAAAAAAAAAAAAAAAAAAAAAAAAAAAAAAAAAAAAAAAAAAAAAAAAAAACACACAAACACACAAACACACACAACGCAATGCACAATATCCACACAAGCACAACAACATACAATCACACAAGCCCGATAAATAAAACGAGTTAGACCTACAGAATCTACCAACCAATCTACACGGAATACGCCCTAGAAAAACATACGAGGTCAATAACGAGCTTATGGGAAAGATACAAAGTTGCACGAGTGTTGAAAAACTTAGGAATGTAACATGTAAGTCACCAAATACGCACCTAGATAAACAACACTGAGAAAGGTGCAGCGGTTTAAGAGTTCGAAGGAGTTAGCACAAAGGTAACAAAAAAATGAGATAAAAGTTTTTAAGATGAATCCAAACATGTTACCCTCAAACCGCTGCCTATATATAGGCACCAGAAATATATCTAATATGGCAAACTAGGTCCCTTTATAATAATTAAACTGCCAAACTAAAACTTGCAAAAAAACACACAGCAAGGACATGAACACAGTATAAACATAGGGCAAGAAACAAGCACAAAAGTCATGGCAAAACACTCCCCCTCAATCAATGACCTAAGGTTAGGAAAAAACCAGCGTGCATTGATTGAATAAGGAAAAATACATGAGCATAGAAGAAAAGAGCAAGTAAAACAGATAAAGTCCGAGTCCTGATAAGATAAACTCATGAGTCATAGAAAGAGCTGCATCAAGGATGAGTTGCAGAATCTCCCATCATTGGAGATTTGAGTGTCTTTGGCTTCCAGGTATTGTGCCTTCTTGTGTGGACATGGTGAAAGGATATTCCACTTGATTGAGAACAACCTGCATTATCACAAACTTGACAGCATGTATATGGGTTAGTGACAATAGGGTCCAATCTCTTAGAGGTTTTCCGGATGACCATGGGATTGACATTAGTAAATTCCTTACTAATAGGTATCCACCTAAGCCCATTGTGTATAAAAATTCTGCCGGTAGGAATCCAATTCAGGCTAGATCTAGAATTATTAACCTTCTTATGCATATAAGTTGACATACTATTCAACCTAGGTTTAGCTAGTTGAAACTTAGTAGAACTCTTCTCAGAAGCAGGAGGTTGTGATCCTAGGATTCCACTTTTATGCAGTTGAGCTCTTTTTCTAGCCCTTAAGAGATCTCTGTGCCTATACATTTCATAAGAGTCTCTGATTATAATGGTTGGCCTCACCACTGATTCAGTACTGATCTTAAGGGAGCTGGGTATAGGTGAAAGGGAATCATTTGGCTTACAGACAGATTTAGAACGCACATGTTCCTTATCAACTTGGGAGGCAAACCGGGTTCTTGAAAACTTTGCTCTTTCAGACCTAAATGCACTAGGTTGCCTAGTAACTGATGGATTTCTCTTACTTTGAAAAACTGGTTTCCCCAAGATTGATGGTTTTGTAAACTTGGTGTTTCCATTATCTACTGTAGATGCTCCAGGATCATGAAAAATAGGTGTTACAGTGAATCCTACATCCAGAAGTTGAGCTTTGAACTTATCATTTTTATTAGACCAAGAGGTTGTAAGAACAACACTCTTAGTACTCTTTTCTTTAAGAGACTCATGAAGTTTATCACATTTACTTCTCAAAGATTCATTGTCCAACACAGATTTAGCCATTTTGGATTCTAAACAACTAGTAATAATCTCATAGTTGACAAGTTTAGCATTAACATCATTACACATATCAGTCAGATCATTAATACGGCTTTCAGATTATTTATTATCAAGTTCTTAGTTTCCAGCTGAGTTTTTAAATCATTTATCATAAAGTATTCAAGAATGTCAGGAAGTTCCTGATTTGTGCATGGTTGATTTAGCTGAAGACTTTCTTCCTTTTGCTGCATTGCAATTTCAAGAGAAATGCAGTGTTTTTCAAGTTTCAAAAACCTTTTTAAGAGTTCATCAAAAGTTTCTTTATCAACCGTATCGTTTGATTTAAAAACATCAGCTGTTGACATAGAACTTAATATTTCATCACATACAGCATCATGATCACCATCTCCTCCTTTATGACTCATATTTGTTGAGTTAGACATGGTATTGCTATCAGTCTTTTTCAGTAAATTTGAGTCATAAGTGAGTTTGATTTGATCAGAATGCTCCCGTTCATTGGATAGCACATTATGTTGAACAATCAAGGATACCTCCGCACTGGACTTTTGGTCATTGATATCTCTAGAATCCGCATTGGTCACTGGTGTCACTGAACTGGTGATATTGTCACTCTGTCACTTCCTGATTCTTTATTCACCTTAACACTTAGCCCATCATTCAAAGCATTACCCGAATCATCAACACCATCACATGACTGTACCAGGTTTTCCTTTACTGTTACATTATCCAGGTGGCTAAGTTGTGCTCTTTCCACAATGAACTTTTTAACATTATCCATGAGTTGGATGAGTGTGCTTCTGAATGTGTCAACATCAACATTCGTGTGTTTAGCAAAACAGCTTCTAGTCATCTCACTGTAATGATCGTACTGAAGATTGTGTTTAGAATCAAAGAACATTTGGAGTTGCTTGTTGAGTACACTAAGAGCTGCCAGGGAACCAGTTTTGGAAGGTATTCCTTGGTCAATTTGTTGTTGCAATTGATCTAAGTTAAGAATCATTGTGTCCGTGAAGTTCTGAACATCTTGATCAAAGAGTGTTGCAAAAGCACGTTTGTATCCCCTTACGAATTCAGTTCCTTTTAAAGCACAGAGAGGTGTGAGTGAAGTTGCATAAAACATTCAATGAAGCAGTCCTTAGCATTGTTGTATGACACAGGTGGTTGACTGATCTTTGTCTCATGAGCGATTGAGCTTACTGGATCTTTGTCACATAGATCAGGTTCATTAGTCATTTGTAATGAGTTGGGTTTCTTGTGTACATCGACCATATCATACAGTTTAAGGATCTCAGGAATAACATTCTCTGATGAGTTTGTCATATTTAGATTACCCATTGATAAAATAGTCAGTTGTGACCAAAATAACCTCTTATACTAAACCACTAACACTTAACCGCTACAAGGGTTAACCGCTGAGACTTAACCGCTAATGGGATTAACCGCGAACAAGGTAACCGCTGATACAGTAACCGCTGAAACTTAAACCGCTGATTGAACGTAACCGCTGGACAAAGTACCCGCTAATGAATTACCCGCTGAAAAGTAAACCGCTGATAGGAAACCGCTGAAATAGTACACAGTACAGCGTAATGCTCACTCCACTACTTGTACTTAACCGCTACTACTGACCGCTGAAACCCAAAGTTAACCGCTGCCAAGAAGTTTTTAACGAGGAGCAAACCGCTGCCAAGAAACAAGCTCCAAACCAATTCGTACAAGCCCCAAACGTTAGATTTAGTCCAACCAACTGATAAACTAGATGAATCTAACCTTTCTAATCCTAGAAGTACAAGAAAGATCACAAGAAACACCACGAACAAGCACCAAAATGATTGAAAACCACCCTAAACAAGTAGAAACCAAAACAAACCAAAAACCACAAGTTCTAAGATCCCTAGGATGTAACCATGGCTCTTGATACCAATTGTAGAATACTAGTTAACATCACATACACGAAAACTCGTGTGGTTTGGTTCGTTTCAAGTAAGAAAGAAAGAAAGAGATTTAGAGAGAGAAAGTAGAGAGAGAAAGAAGTGAAGCCTTAGAGAGAAAACCAAAAAAAAGAAAATAGATTATGAGAGAAGGCTTACCCTTTCCAAGGATGGAGAGGGGTTTATATACAACGTGTTTTGCCACTTGGGGCGTGCCACTTGGGCTGCGGATCAGGTATACAGTGGGTAAAGACCCGTCCTTCTTCCGCGAACTAATCTACGTCTAAACTACTTTTAACTAACTAATATAACAACTACGAGCTAAGCAATGCAAAATCATGTCGAGGGCGACCGAATATTTCTCTTGGGTGACCGAATCTTTCTTCAACCAAAATCGTATTCCTAACATTTAGGAGTTCCCATGATTGTTCCGCATTTAGATCACGTAGCTTGCCACCGGTCGCTTGGTCAATGGTTTGCCTCGTGGGGATATTGATATGGTCATAGAAAATTTGGACTTGGAGCCAAAGGTCTATGCCATGATGAGGGACTTTTTGGAGTAAGTCCTTGAATCGAGTCCATGCCTCGTAGAGGGTTTCGCCTTGGCGTTGTTGGAACACCAAGATGTCATTCCTTAGCTTTGTGGTTCAACCCGGTGGGAAAAATTGAGCTAGGAAGCGAGTGGTAAGATTATCCCAAGAGGTGATGAATCTTGCAGGTAGACGTTCTAGCCATTGACTAGCTTGGTCCCGCAGAGAGAATTAGAAGAGACGTAATTGGGTAGTCTCTCGAGTGTCAACATCAAGGTCTNAACCCGGTGGGAAAAATTGAGCTAGGAAGCGAGTGGTAAGATTATCCCAAGAGGTGATGAATCTTGCAGGTAGACGTTCTAGCCATTGACTAGCTTGGTCCCGCAGAGAGAATTAGAAGAGACGTAATTGGGTAGTCTCTCGAGTGTCAACATCAAGGTCTACGGAATCTACGATCTTAAGGAAATCCTTGAGGTGTTGATTTAGATCTTCGGAACAAAGTCCATGGAATGCACATCCGCTTTGCACCAACCGGATGGTGTCGGATCGCAAGGGAGACACATTGGCTCCTTGGGTGAGCTCAATGGTGTTTCAATAGCCTTGGTGGCTAGGACGGGAGTATTCTCCTAAAGTACCGGCTCTAGGAGGTAGGTTTGGTTGAGGTGAGTTGTTTGGTTGAGGTGGGTTTTTGGGATCAAGGATATTACCACCTTCCATGATGGCGGATGGTAATGGTTACGAACAAAAACATGAAGAAAAAGATATACTAAAGAAAACCTAGAAAAATAAAAATTAAAATCTCACTAGAAAGGATTCTAATGAGTAGACCTAAGTAAAAATAAAATTTTCAACCTGAAAAATAACTATTCCCGGGTAGCGGCGCCAAAAACTTGATGCGTGGGTTTTGCAACCTTTGCACTTAGGTTTTACCTCTCAAGGGATCTTGAGAAGCTTACAACCCCCACCAGGGAGTGTACCTGACCGATGTAGTATAGTGTAGGGGCAAGTACCGGGGGATTGATCATTCTCTTGGGGAATAGTGTCGTTAGGCTTGAAAAGCTACTCTAATTAGGTCTAAGGGTTGAGGGATGATTCTTTTTGTATTTTTATGTTTAATGAAAGCAAGTAAAATCTCGGGTTATAGAGGAATGGGCGGAATTAGTTGCTAGTCAACTAACCCAATAAACTACTTTTTGCAAATAAAATAAAATAACTAGAAAATTAAATTGGTTGTGAAACTTATATGAGAGAAATATGTGTTTACTTAGATTTCCTTACTCCCTAGCTATCTTTTATATGTTAATTGGTTTGTTGTAATTATGTGGATGACGGGTTGTATTCCTTTAAACCATTCGTAGGGCCGTGTACGATCTTCCCTAACTCTATAAGCTCCTACTTCACTCCTATGTCGAGCCGACTAAAAGCTCCTAACATGGGATCATTAGAATTCGCTCATGCATTAAATACAACCAAATAATCGTAGTACACATCCGATTCATGTTTCTTAAGACGTTCAAGCAAGTTACCGTATAGGAGGTTAGCCAGTTTTCTTAAGCCTAACATCGACTTCACCCACCCACAATAATCACAAGCAAACCAACAACATATAATCAATAGCTAGGTTTCATTAGATCTAAGCAAACACAATAAAGACCTAGCCTAGATGTTAATTGAAAGCGTGACTGTATGACCTTGGATACAACTTATTTCACAACTAATTCAAGCTTATTCTAGAGAGAGAGTAGAGATAGAAAGAGTGGAGAACATCATGTAAAGATATGAACTATGTGTGTTATTCAAATGATGAACCTCAACCTTCAAATGAAGGCTTACAATGCATTATATAGCTATGAAGTCTTGGCCTTTCAACTTATACATATTTGGCCCTTCGACTTCTTTCTTATTGAACTAATGGACTTATAACTCTTGAAACGCTTTCTAACGCAACCTATTACATGATTTAAGACTTTAATGACCGACACTTTAATTTATAAAAATACAAAGCTAACAGTGACGCCGTCACACGGTATAATGTGACGCCGTCAGGTACTATTTTGAGCATAATTTTGAGACTTTGTCATTTTCTTCACTTTTATGCTCCAAAAACATCCAAAATACTTCCTTTTTCCAGAATTCCACTTCAAAGTACCTAAATTGACAAAAGGAACGATTTAAGGTAATATTTGATCAAATAATTACGGATTAGGGTTTAAATGACCCCCTAAAAGCGTAACACTTTTCTTCCTATTTTGGTTTCAGGGTAAAGATGAGTAAAAGTACGTTATTGATGATTTATTGGCTAAAGAGTGGGAATTACGCTTAAAGTTACGTTGAAGACACAAACACGGTAGTCTAGTTAAGTGATGATACTACACCGTTAGAAGATTCACCCCATAAAGTGAAGACTACGCCGTAGCAAGCCACTGAGCTAAGGCGTAACAGAGATTACCAAAGGATACGCCGTAGTTAGTCATTGGACTACGGCGTAATGATAAAGATATAAGCCTTACGCCCGTAGTTAGTCGTAAGAAAGATTTTATGAAGGTTACGCCCGTAGTTAGTAATTGGACTACGGTGTAAGTAGGATTTTATGAAGGCTACGCCCGTAACAAGTGATGGAGTTACGGCGTAGTGATTATTGCAAAGATTACGGCGTAGTCTTACCATACGACTATACCGTAGCGAAGACGAGCCCTATAAATACCAAAGGAAATTCGTCCACAATGTGTCAAGTTCCTCTCCCCCAAACCTGCACTAAGGTTTGGGGAGAACGAACCAGAAGAAGAATGAAGACCACGAAGACTAGAGAGATGGTGTACAATTAGAATAGGAACCACCTAGTATAACACATGTTCAAATTATATTTTTGTAGACATTATCTTAGCTAGTTCGTTATTCTTTCGTTTCGGCAATATGTAAGCTTGGTTGAATCTATTCAGTCTAGGTGAATTATCCCTAGGACCCTAGACTGGTAGGTTGTGGGGATTGGTAAGAATTGGACATAATACTACCTTTCCTTATGTGCGAATTAACCCTAGGACCACCTACCAAACGGATGCATTTAAGAGGCTAGAGGGAATCTAAGATCTGACCATGCCGGGTTCCACTAGAACAAGTCTATTAAACATGGCACTTAAAGACTCTTGTATCTTGACCGATGAACTCTCGGCTTTGCAATAGTCGAGGATAGGATAAGATGCAAGATAGGGCTGATGATATGACCAACTGACTCTTGTCGACTTACACCCACTGCATAGAACAATAATATATGAATAAGGCTTCACCTTAATATCTTAATAACCTATCTTGATCCTGAGTATCTTTATTTTCTCTTTCGTTTATTTTATGTCTTGGTTACTATTTACTCTATTCACTAATACCCCTTTTTAGTACTTACGTTAGTTTGCCAGAACAACAGCTCTTGGGACGACACTCGGATTTACATAAAGGCATACTACACATGACCGGGTACATTGCCCGTTAGTATGTGTTAATCCTTATAATTCGAAGTTTATAAATGTAAAACAGGATGAATATAACGCATCAAATTTTTGGCGCCGCTGCCGGGGAGCAGTTTATTTAAGCAAGTTAAGGTATGTTTAAATTTCTACATTAAAAGATCAAGACAAAACATGCATTGATGATCTATATACGAGTTTTGACCTCGTTACGAAATCCAGGTACGCAAATTTACAATTTGTCATTTAAATTTTAACCTAACTACGGTGTAGCAGCTAGCTGAACTACGCCGTAGCAATATTAAATTGACACTGCAATTTTGAACTAACTACGGCGTAGACATTAAACGAACTACGCCATAGCAATATTTTATAATTAAAAATTATAACCTAATTTTGCACAAGCTATGACATAGGCTTTTGAAGGAGCTAAGGCGTAGCAACCAGAGGATATAATAACGTGTTTATGCACACACTCGCATTCACCATAAAATCTTCATACACACATTTCATTTGAANTCTATATACGAGTTTTGACCTCGTTACGAAATCCAGGTACGCAAATTTACAATTTGTCATTTAAATTTTAACCTAACTACGGTGTAGCAGCTAGCTGAACTACGCCGTAGCAATATTAAATTGACACTGCAATTTTGAACTAACTACGGCGTAGACATTAAACGAACTACGCCATAGCAATATTTTATAATTAAAAATTATAACCTAATTTTGCACAAGCTATGACATAGCCTTTTGAAGGAGCTACGGCGTAGCAACCAGAGGATATAATAACGTGTTTATGCACACACTCGCATTCACCATAAAATCTTCATACACACATTTCATTTGAAAAATTTTTCTGAAAAATTTGTTCATCCACTCTCCTTTGCATCATCAATGGCAGGAAACAATAACAGCGGGCCTACTCAATGGCTCAAGTTCTTGGACTATGATCCGGCTGACAAAGATTTGCAGAGATGAACTCCGTGAACTAAGGAGTAAAACAATTGAGGTCCCGGAAGCTCTTGACAAAGACGCTCTCAATATCATTAGCGAGGGAGATGTCACAGCCGAGTTGGAAAAATTGTGTGACATCGTGTTCAAATGCCCAAGTGGAAGTTTTACCTGCAAAGCTTGGATGAACATATTTACTGTTAATGAACCAGTCGTCCAAGAATATGTTTGGGAATTCTTGGCCTCAGTTGATTTTGAAGAAGAAGTGACAAGTATGACGGAAAATTATTTGTTTTTCCAACTTGGTGGTGTTAGGAGAGAGATGACTATGAGGCAATTCATCTCTGCTATGGGACTTTATTCTAGAAGGACATTAGATTATCCCGCTTTTCAAGAATACCACAAACTTTGATTAAGAGAGAGACCACATGACTATAATCCTACGAACTACTATCAGCAAATTTCAGGGTTAGCAGATTACAAGTCCAGGAGTCCGCCTTCCTACAAAACCATCATGAACCCCATCCATCGTCTCGTGCATCGACTCTTGGTTGTATCAGTTCGTGCCAGGCATTCAGCACGAGAAAAAGTGATGGTTGAAGATCTGTTCTTAATGCAAAGTTTGGAAGGAGGGAATTTTGTTGATATTCCGTGGTATTTGGCTAAGTTTATGACCGGGAGAGCTAAGGGAGGTAAACAAGGGAGTTTGATTCAGGGGGCCCACTTCATTGCAAGATTAGCAAGGAGTTTTGGGTTGATGTCACCAGCAGCTTTGGCCAAGGTAAATAAGGCAGTAGAGACATCTTTAATCGGGATTGCCAAGTTGGACGAGTTTGGGATCATCACCTACAACCCTTTGAATGAACCCGTGTAGAGGCCGGTTATGAGAAGAGGAAGTGGTGAAGGTAGCTCCAGGGCTAGTGGAAGCCAAACAGCGGCCGAGGAGCATGTGCGACCCACCATGACAATGATGGAAAGAATGAATGTCTTGGACGGACGCATGGGGAATATGGAGACAAACATGACCAACTTTGGCAAAGACATGGATGAGATAACGGCAGTAATCGCAAGGATGAGTGAACAGTTTGATAGTTTTTGTGTTGACTTTAGAAACTTGCAGGTACAACAAGCCAACTACTATTGATGGAACACCGATCGTACCAGTCAGATGCTCACACATATGCATTTGAGCCACCCTCGTTGGAACGGGCCGGATAATGTAGATCAGTCTAACATACCTGATATGGGAGTCCAGCAAGGTGTTAGCTTCATGCATCCTAGCACTTCGTCTTCAGCCCCTCAAGATGCTCATGGTCCCACCACTCAATTTGATACACCTATGGAGGATGATCAAGATTGAGAATGATCCCTCTTGACCCCTACAAACTTCTCCATCCTTATCTTTGAAACTATTTATCATTTTTGGGTCTGTAATAACTTCACTAGAACATGACTTGCTGCTAATATTTACATTTTGGTATTAGGTATGATAACATGCAGGTTTTTAGCTTCTGGATTAGAGTTGCAGACCATAGCTACGGCGTAGCGGGTCTTTGACCTACGTCGTAGCAACCTTGGAGAAACAAATGGACATTCTGTCCAAATTTTGGAGCTACGGCGTAGCAAGGTCCATAGACCTACGCCGTAGCTAGTGCCAAAATTGTGAGTAATTATTTAGAGAAATTCCGAGAGCGCGAGCGTGTGAGGGGAGTTTTTCTTTTTCATTTCTATTCTATTTTTCTATTTTTATTTTGTTCAAAAGGGACTTTGCACAAACTAAGTGGGGGGATAGGAAATAGGATATGATATTATCACTTAAATTAATACTTTTCCTCATTTTTCTAGCTTTACAAAACGCAAAGTGCAAATTATGCCATTTTGAAAATTTTGACATATAACTTTACAAAGCTAGAATAGAATTAACCCCGAGCACACTATAACCCTTGATAAACATGGTGAGGATTAACCTATTCAGTTTCACCCATTTTATCCCAAATCCACCAAATATTGAGTGTGTCGGTAGTAGCGTAGACTTTAGAACTTGGCTTTTACATCATTTCGAGACCATAAACGAGTAATGTGTTTTTATAATACGTTTGGAAGAAACTTTTTGAGAAAACAATGTTGTTAAGATTTTCTACCATAACAATATACACTTAAGCCCTTCGATTAGTCACATCGACTTTTCGATCTATTACCCTTGTTTGCACTCACTTTTAGTGCAAGATACCCTTAGATACACCTTATTACATTTCCTTCATTCCTTACCGTACTTTCCCATTACACCTTTACACTTTAACCAATTTTGTAATCTTATGTTTTTGGTTGGGAAATCTCCGTTGCCTTAATGTCATGAAATGCCTAAGTTCAAGAATCAAGAAAGAAAAGTTATGATCGAAGACCCCCTAATGATCTCCACCTAAGTTAATCTCAAGTGGGGGGATAATGTTATCAGTCTATCATTATATCGTTGTAAAAAAAATGTGAATTTCAGTATGTAGAAAGTAGAAAATAAAGCGTGCAAATCATAAGCACCAATAAGATTGCTTATCATGAAAGACATGGCTCTCTTTACCGGAAGAATTGTTGGAAGAAGAACTATATCACTTGTCACTAATAAGAAGACAATACTTCGGAAGATTGGCATTTTCTGGCAAAAGGGCAATCGGTGACTACCCGGTTGAAAGATAAGATTACTTTTCCTTTTCACCATTACTATATTCAACAAAATCAACATACCCTTTTTAGATGTGAAGTATTCTTAGGTGAGGGATTCGAGCAGTCAGTGGTGTCTTGTCTTGCGTTCCGGTCATGTATCATTGCCTTTGCCGCCCTTGCCATAGTATATTAGTAACAACTTTACACCTTAACCCTACGATTATCTAAACAATGTTATTTTCAAAAATTGTTTCAACCGTAGCTCTAGTGGTGGAGTTTTGTGTAAATGTCAAGCTTATGATAGAATACATGCTATGACTGAGCGTTTATGAGAGCACCCCGAAATTTAACACATAGAATAGGGAGCGTATGAGTGAATTTCTTCCCTTCTTTTCGTGAGGTGTTCGGCTTAACTTTATTCTAGCAGTTTTACTAATTCAAATTTGTATCTTCTAAGTGATGAGGAGGATAATCTTTTAATTATTAATACGGTCTACTTGAGGACAAGTAGAGTTTAAGTGGGGGGATATTTGATAACATCAAATTTACCCATGATTTAAGCGTTAATTTCCCTATGAAATTGCCCATCTTTTCTATTTATATGAAGAAAATTTACTCTTAATTCTTCCTATTTTGGTTTCAGGGTAAAGATGAGTAAAAGTACGTTATTGATGATTTATTGGCTAAAGAGTGGGAATTACGCTTAAAGTTACGTTGAAGACACAAACATGGTGGTCTAGTTAAGTGATGATCCTACACCGTTAGAAGATTTACCCCATAAAGTGAAGACTACGCCGTAGCAAGCCACTGAGCTACGGCGTAACAGAGATTACCAAAGGATACGCTGTAGTTAGTCATTGGACTACGGCGTACTGATAAAGATATAAGCCTTACGCCCGTAGTTAGTAATAGGACTACGGCGTAAGAAAGATTTTATGAAGGTTACACCCGTAGTTAGTAATTGGACTACGGCGTAAGTAGGATTTTATGAAGGCTACGCCCGTAACAAGTGATGGAGTTATGGCGTAGTGATTATTGCAAAGATTACTGCGTAGTCTTACCATACGACTACGCCGTAGCGAAGACGAGCACTATAAATACCAAAGGAAATCCGTCCACAATTTGTCAAGTTCCTCTCCCCCAAACCTGCACTAAGGTTTAGGGAGAACGACCCATAAGAATAATGAAGACCACGAAGGCTAGAGAGATGGTGTACAATTAGAATAGGAACCACCTAGTCTAACACATGTTCGAATTATATTTTTCGCATTTCATGAATTCTCTTTATTAAGATTTGGTTTTAGTTGTTTATTCATTTTTATCTTTGTAGACGTTATCTTAGCTTGTTCGTTATTCTTTCGTTTCGGTAATATGTAAGCTTGGTTGAATCTATTCAGTCTAGGTGAATTAACCCTAGGACCCTAGACTGGTAGGTTGCGGGGATTGGTAAGAATTGGCCATAGTACTACCTTTCCTTATGTGCGAATTAACCCTAGGACCACCTATCAACCGGATGTACTTAAGAAGCTAGAGGGAATCTAAGATATGACCATGCCGGGTTCCACTAAAACAAGTCTATTAAACATGGCACTTAATGACTCTTGTATCTTAACTGATGAACTCTCGGTTTTGCAATCGTCGAGGATAGGATAAGATGCAAGATAGGGCTGATGATATGACCAACTGACTCTTGTCGACTTACACCCACTGCATAGAACACTAATATATGAATAAGGCTTCACCTTAATATTTTAATAACCTATTTTGATCCTGAATATCTTTATTTTCTCTTTTGTTTATTTTATGTCTTGGTTATTATTTACTCTATTCACTAATACCTCTTTTTAGTACTTACCTTAGTTTGCCAGAGCAACAGCTCTTGGGACGACACTCGGATTTACATAAAGGCATACTACACATACCGGGTACATTGCCCGTTAGTATGTATTAATCCTTATAATTAGAAGTTTATAAATGTAAAACAGGATGAATATAACGCATCATTTTACAACATGCTACTTGTAAAATCACATCTTCAGTCAATGCTTGATATAAGAGGGCAATAGTTGCTTTATCTTTCTTATCATCTACTTGCGTGTTTTCCTTAGGCTCTATTGTCTCTCATAAACCATGTGCTTCTAATATAACCTTAATTTGTATAGCCCAAACCGTGTAGTTTGTGATTTTGAGTTTAGGGCATTGGTATTGTGCAATAGGTGTTACGGGTTTCACTACATTGTTATTAGTGTTATTCGCGTCGTCACCGGCCATCTTAAAGGTGTTTATAATCTTCACCTTCTACTTGTATGAGAATTCTAACTAGTGTGGTATCACTTAATACTACTACTACGGGAACAAAACTAGTTATCCGGGAATCCTAATATAACGGGATCAGTATATAGTTCTCGGGATTTTCTAATAGTATAAACAAGTATCTATACTATGTAAATGCGAAATGAATTCCAAAGTTCGAATTTGTGACCTCATTGTTGTGTTACAACACAAACGTATTCCCCTTTATGTCGGTACTAGAATGTTAAGCCAACTATGCTTTTCTTTCCCTTGTTTACCAAAGCTAATTCACGTGCACCCCCTTGATGTTGTTGTCGAATTGCTTTCCAATTACCACACCCTTACCACGTTGTTCCTTCCTTTGTGTTGACTTGTAATCAAACCGTGCCTTAGACTCCTTTCTTTTGTCTCGGCTTCCCTCCAAAATTTCAGGAAACTTTCGGTAAACAACAATTTGTTGTTTGTTGTTTTTCCTTTTGATTTCCAAGTTCCTATTTCAACAAAGTAACACAAATACTCCTTGGTATTTTTCTAAAACAAACCGTTGTTTGTTTTCCTTCTTCTAATACTATCACGGTAGTATGTCTTTCAAACAAGGTTAACGAATTGCTTTCGCCTTGTTGCCTACATTGCTTGTTACTACTCTAACGCTTTCCCACAATACTTCCTTCCTTTCGCTTTTGTTCCACACCATATGTCTCACAACAATCAATACCCTCGGTATCTTTTACAAACAATTGATCAGATTGTTTCCTTCGTTGTTGTTGTTCGTGTATTGCTAGTGTGCGTCAAACTATTCTAGGATTGTTTTCTGTTTTCTCTCGGTACCTTTTCTACGTCCAAGCAACTTTCTCCTATCCAACGTGTTGCGTTAAGTATTGCAACAGTGGGTCTCTCCTTTTGACGTCCTTTTCCTTCCAATTTGTTGAGTTATATGATGCAACAAAGGGTCTCCTTTGTTTGTTGTCGTGTGGTACTAAACACGAACAAAGTTTCTGCAAAACTTGTGTGTTCTTCTTTGTTCTTTCCTGCCGCGTACAGCAAACACACCAACACAACCAAATTTGGTCACCACTTCGTTTGGTGCCCCTTTCGATTGCAATTTCCATGCAAGTACGGTTGTGCACTTCCTTTCCTTGCGTCCTAGTTATCCGGGCAACGTGTTCTATGTATATACGTTGCGTGTACTTCCCCTGAAACAAAGTTCCAGCGCCTGTTTTTTGTTTGGTTTCCTACTCGGTCTCGTTTTTTGTTTTCTGGTTTTGAAGTGTGTAACGAGTATGGCTCTTGATGCCAAATGTTGGTCCCAAATATGAGATTCGATATTGAAATTGCAATAAGTACAAAATGAATAACTATAATCGGTCTAAACTTTGTATCGATACATGTACATGTCTATTTATACTAAGCGAATGGTTGTCTTCAAACCATTGCATCAGTTCAAAGGGTTGTGTGTGAATCGACACATCCTTTCACAATTCCAGGAAAATACAATTAACTAACATAACTAACTATTCGGTTAATAAGTTTTCTTTTTAACGACTTTGGTCCTTCGAGTTTGATAAGAAGTAATATCGAGATTAAACTTGTTCACAAAACTAACACGGGAATGTAACTTTTATCATATGCACATACCATTATTTTTTTTAACATATTATTAAAAGCACCAATTATAGCTAGTACATGCTTCATATTACTACTTATGACAAAAACATCCCATAAAAGGCGTCAAAACCATGCTTAAAACTTAAATCCACATGGATAGATAGATAGATATGAGTCAACTGGCACCCATTTAAAAAAAAAGGTCATAGCATCATTTTCTGAACTTGTCATGGCACAAGAGAGCCACGGTACCTCCTCACGGCCTCATGACTATCAATAGCGCTTCCCGTATTATTAATGTTATATCGAACATCATTAAAGACAGGATTTGCATATCGACTATGTGGTTCAAGTGGTTGTGCACGAGTGGAATCATCAAGTACCCCTCTTCGCCTTGGGTCAGCACGTGAATGATACACTGATTCTTCCAAAAGCCCCAAAGCTTCATCGATATTGTTTGTCGGGTTTGTAAGAGGATGATGTGTCGTTGGTGGACCGACACTTAGCCAGGATTTGTTAGTACCAGATGGGTGATCATGGGATGGCCTTGCAAAAAGATTTGCATTGTGGGCTTCATCGATGGTACTTTGTGGTTGATACTTGGGCGGGCTTACGTTCTCATAGTTGAGCCCATAGTTTGGCCCATGGCCATCAAAATGGTTGATTGGGGCATATTTAGGACTACTCAACCTGGTTGGGGAATGTACATAGTCCTTCAACAGCTCAACTCTTGAAGGTGAACCATCAAACTCCTTGAACCTAGCAGCCGGTGCATGAACCTTCTCAATGGTGTTGGTCTCAACCATATATTCGTTGCCTGGGCTATTAGGCCCGTGGTCATAACCACCTCGACAAGCTGGAATATTTGTGTAGGTTGAGTAGCCTCTCGTCACATATATCTTACCTGCCATTCTTAGTCAAGTGAATACAAGAACTTGTGTTTGTTTTGCTTGCTTTGGGTATGCAAGTGAGCTAATAATGTTGTGGTCTTTTTATAGTAAACCAACTAGACCGAAAGATTTTTAAATCCTCGTGTTGCACGTTTTTAAGATTAATATTCTTTTGATTGGTTTAAAGAATTGAATTTGAGTGGTAGAGTTTTCCATACAGTTCTAACATATTCTTTCTTATTGGGTTTACTGCTAACTTTGAATTTTATAGTAAATATTTCGATTGCATACTACTTTTAAGATCTTTCCTAACTAGCAGGGTATCCTGTAATAATAATTTTTGGAGAGGAATATTTTTTCAACTTTATGTTTTCCCACTACACCGTGTAAAAGACATTCCACCGATGTTCTTCTTAGCGCTGCGTTGCCACTACACGGTGGATCACACTTTTGAACTTGTCATTTGATATTATCTGTATAGGATTCGCACATCAGCATAAGCGTCACAATTCATTTCATAAATTCATATCTATCCTTTTTTCAGTATATTTGGAAACATGTTAATATCACAATGACAAGTGTAACAACCTGTCTCGCATTAGTATTAGATAAGGAATTTGAGCCTTTTATAAGACTATCGTTGTGGCTAGTTGATTATATGTGTCGAGTGTGCAAATCCAATCCCACATCGCTGAAAAGATAATCTCAAATTACGTAACATATAAGCTTAATTAGCGAGTGGCTCCTTCTAATACCAATTGGTTTTAACGGTTTATATATATATTGAACTTGATGAGATGACCGACCGTAGAAATCCAGACAATATGCAAATGTTTAATAGCAAATATTTAATAGTCCCTTTGCACTCTGCCTATAGATTTTCTTAACAGCCATTATATTCTACTTGAATAAACTTCTAGTGCCAGTAACTGAACCATGGTATAATTTTAATAGCATTCAATTGTGAAATTGGCTGGCCTTTTATATGCAATGAATACTAATTGGCTTAAATGACTTTATCAGAAAATCACCTGAAGAAGATCACCGATATTGACAATAAGAGCACCAGGAATAGGTTCAACATCTGCCCACTGATTTTGATGCATGTCTTGTAGCCCTTGAACCTCATCTTGTAAAAGTATAGTAATAAATGAAGCATCTGTGTGCTTATTGAGTCCTAGGTCTGGTCAGGTTTGGGCATGCAGGATAGTAGTGACAAGCCAAGCTTCGACCCTTCTAGTAATTTTTGGTGGTTTGATATATAGTAATTCAAAAAGGGTGTCTACAAGCTTCATCAGATGGTTTAGGTAGTCAACAGTTGATTCTCTGCGCATAAATATACAAGTTAATTCTGTAGCATCAGAAGCACTTATGTATCCGTTTATTATAACAAAAATCATACATGGTTGTTAAGTAATCATTGTACTCTTTAAAGAGGCAAATAGGTGGGGGTGAGACAAGCTGATTAAATTTCAAGATAAGTGAAACTATACAAGTAAACGATTGTGTTTGCCAAAATAAGCTGTGTAGAGCCATCAGAACTTTTTATCCATTTTGAGTTTATAAATAACAGAAGTAGATATGATTAAATAATCTGTACTGTTCATAATCTAACATTTTCTTTCTTAAAACGATTCAAAAGATTAGAAAACACTTATCTTACACTTTGGACGACCTTCTACAAATTGACCCTGAAGTTAATTCTCAGTTGACTCGTTCGGTACAGTATACAAAGAGAATCAATATTAGTTATGATAGGTAAATTAGACCAACTTTTCACCAAGTATTCACTAAAATAGAGTATAAATCACTATTATACTTTAATATTTCTTAAGATAGATTCGTTGTACATAATTGGCTTCTGATATAACTATTAAGCATATTGAACCCTAAAGCTGATGAATTTGAAAGAAAATTACCCTCAAAATGAAAAAAAATAGTTCGCTACCCAGAAGATGAAACATTGGCAAGTATAATACTTTTTTTAATAATTTTCCCATTATTTGATAGTAAAATGACACGAGTATCTAACTCGATTATATTATATAAACCTGCAAACTGAAGGGAGATGTTGAGGGTCGAGATGGTAAATATTCAACAAGACATTAATGAACGTATCCCTCCAATTAGCTGCTGTCGACATGTATAGATCATAGTTGCAATTAAACTTCACCATCCTCTCCGGATCTCTTGAATAATATGTTGGACCTTGATAATTGTGAAAGTCTAGTATTATGAAGATAACGATAGACGAAGGACTAAAGTTGTTAAGTAGAAAGTTTATAACCGAAAAGTAGTTATTTCGGTTGGTAGTTATAGGTAGTTATTTCTGTAACTTGGTGAAGGGTTGTGTCGTTTGGTTGAAACCATTCGAACCATCATGACTTTTGGGTCATACCCCTTCATATCTATAAATAGTCCTTTATCTGTAAACGTTTAGTTAGTGTCTAAGATAGAGCGTGTGTGTCTCATAGAGACGCATAGTGTCTTTTGTAACGATGTAACCTACTGTTATGTTGTTAATAAAATGAATCATCTTCTTGTTAATCTTATGCAATACGATCCTGGAATTATCAAGTTTAGAGACCTGTGAAAAATCCAATATGGTATCAAGAGCCGAAGGTTTTGCAAGGTTACAAGATATGATTCAAGTTTTTGATCAAGAAGATCAAGAACCGAGAAAGGAAGACACCAAAGGATGTTGGGGAAGATAGTGCACAATCAAGAACCAACGGACATGGACACCAAACGAATTGGTGGAGTTTTGTTGTGATCATTCGCGACAACAAAACAAGAAGTAAACTCTTGACGTTGATTGAGAAGCGTAGAAGCAAGAGTAGGACTTTCTTGTGTTTCTGCTATTAACGCAACACTAGAAACAAGAAAGGTTACACATCGTTTAATAGAGAACGAGTGGGAAGGCTTTGTTAAAAAAAACCGGTTTGGAAAAAGATACAAAGCAAGATGAAAGACGCAAGACTGAAGTGCAAGATGTAAGACGCGGGTCTGGAGCGCAAGGAACGTTGTTGTGGAGAGTAAAACGTATACGTAGAACGAGGAGTACTCAAGAGAACGAATTCAGAAACCAAGGACTTTTTTTGGTTCGGTGTGGTTACCAAGGCGTGGTACCAAGTTGTGTGTAAGAAGGTTTGTGATCAAAACAACACACAAGAACAACAACAACGGTAGAGAGAAACAAAACGAAGGACTTTGTTTCGTTGGAACGAATTCAGAAGCGAAGAAATTTGTTTTTGGTTCGGTGTGGTTACCAAGGTGTGGTAACAAGGATTGTGTTAATACAAATATTGCTTAAAACGTTATTTATATTTTACGATCTTTGCTAAGTTTTGTTAATGACAAAGTGTAAACTTTGGTTTTTAGTAAAACATAATTTTAATTTAAAGTCTTGCATAACTAGATATTTGCTACATTTACATTTCATATAAAACACAACATTTTCATATTTCTTAAATTAGAAATGTCACATCACCATTTATGGTAAGTTTTGTCATATCACATTTATGGAAAGATTGTGTGGTTGACTAAACAATGTTCTTACACAAGGTTTGTGTGTTTGACTCTCCATAGGGTTCTTACACAAGTTTTGTGTTTGACCAAGTATTTATGTGATGTGACTTTGGATGGTTTGGCAAGTTATGGCAAAACATAACTGCAGACCTGGCGGAACCCTCGTGGTACACGGGCGGAACCCTTGTGAGGGTTCCGCCATATCCGCCAGGCTTGAAGTTTGTTTTGCTATAAATACCAAGCCATTTGCTAGCATTTTTCTTTATCACTTCTCATCATATTTTGCACATACATTCATCTAACCCTTAACCTCTCATTGTTGTGAATACTCTTTTTGTAGCAAAGAAGTTCACAAGTACATATAAAGTTACAAGTATTCAACTCAACGTTGCAAGACTTGTTAGCTTAGCATTGTGTAGACTTTTGTAGTTTACACTTCATTTGATTGTGTGTTATAAGTTGTGATCGGTTAGTATTTTAGGCCTTAAAATACATAGTGTTACGGGAGTGGTTGTACCCTTGGTAAAGAACTCGACATCTAGCTTAGTGTCGGTAAAATTGTAAGCGACGTGTAAGGTTTTCTCCGCCGGATAAAGGAGCTTGTTGACTAGTGAAAGAAACTCTCGAGTTGGATACTCGGGGCGTGGACGTAGGGCAAGGAAAAGAGAGTTCCTTGTAGCCGAACCACGATAAACAATCGTGTCATGGTTTGATCGTTTCTTTCTTTATACTTGCATATTGTGTATTGTCTTTGTGTTCATATCTTAGATTAAACGGAAAGTTTCAAAAGATAATTAAACTAAAAACGGGTAAACTATTCAACCCCCTTCTAGTTTTCCACAATTGCTATCAAGAGCTACGTTACTCAAGCTTTTAAAATATATTGTGTTTTAAAACTTGAAACGATCCATGGATTTTGAAAATTCCAAAGAAGGGCAATCTATGCAAAGACAACCACTTTTTGAAGCAAATGGTTTTATCTATTGGAAAAACCGATTTGAAACTTACGTGAAATCTAAAGATATAGATTTATGGTTTATAATTGTTGATGGTGATAATAATGTTACGAACACTAAAGATGAAGATCAAAAGAAATTGATCGCTAAGAATAATGAAGCTAAAATGATGCTATATAATGCTTTGTCTAAGAAAGAGTATGAAATAGTCTTTATGTGTAAAACCGCTAAAGAAATTTGGCAATCTTTAATAGTCACTCATCAAGGAAATTCACAAGTTAAGGATAACAAACTTGATCTTCTAATTCAACAATATGAACAATTTGTTATTCCCGAAGATGAAAGTATTGATAGTGCATTTGCTAGGTTTAACACTATTATTACTTCACTTAAAGCACTTGATGAATCTTTTTGTAGCAAGAATTTTGTCAGGAAATTCCTTAGAACGCTCCATCCGAAGTGGAGAGCAAAAGTGACGGCAATTGAAGAATCCAAGGATCTTTCAAGCATGTCACTTGATGAGCTAATTTGAAACCTCAAAGTTCATGAAATGATAATGGAAAAAGATTCGGAAATAGTTAAAGGCAAGAAGGAAAAAGTCAAGTCTATTGCCTTAAAAGCTAGAGTTCAATCAAGTGATGATGAAGAATCTAGTTCCGATAGTGATGATGAAGAATATTCCATGGCCGTTAGAGACTTCAAGAAGTTCTTTCGTAGACGGGGAAACTTTGTAAGGCAACCTAAAGATGACAAGAAAACCTTCCGAAAAGATCGTGACGATAAGAAAGGAAGAGTTGAAAGGAAATGCTATAGGTGCGGAGACACAAGTCATCTAATTGGAGAATGTCCAAAACCACCCAAAGGCAAATCACAACAAGCGTTTGTGAGTGGCACTTGGAGTGACTATTAAGAAGATGACGATGAGCCAAAGAATGATGACGTTGCTCTCATGGCTC
>LBNU01003546.1:3520-17170 GCA_014162995.1 Artemisia annua | reverse complement strand
TCGTTAGTTGGAAAAGCTTTTGCTTCAACCCATTTAGAAAGATAATCGACTGCCACGAGGATGTATTTGTTTTTGTTTGAAGATGGAAATGGTCCCATGAAATCGATTCCCCAAACGTCAAAGATTTCACAAACTTGGATGGAGTTTTGAGGCATCTCATCCCGCTGTGAAATTTTTCCTTGTCGTTGGCACGCGTCACAAGACTTCACGAGGTCCTGTGCATCGCGGTAGATCGAAGGCCAGAAGAAACCGGAGTCAAAAACTTTTTTAGCTGTAAAATTGGCACCATGATGTCCCCCTGTGGGTCCATTGTGGCATGCCATCAAAATAGCTTCGGCCTCTTTACCATGGACACATCTCTGAATGATTTGGTCTGCACAAATTTTGAACAAATAAGGGTCTTCCCAAAAATAATGTTTCACATCTTTGAAAAATTTCTTTTTGGCCTGGGGCGACATTCCTTTCCTTGTAAAATTCCCCGCATGGTAGTTTGCAAAATCGGCAAACCATGGGGTACTAGAATCACCAAGTGACACGCTCCCAAGGGCTTCGAGAGGAAATGAGTCATCAATATCCTTTTTCTCGAGCTCGCCTTGGTGAGGATTTTCAAGACGGGACAAATGGTCAGCAGCTAGGTTCTCCGATCCTTTTTTATCTCTAATTTCAACTTTAAACTCTTGTAAAAGGAGAACCCATCGCATAAGTCATGGTTTGGCATCAGGCTTGGTCATAAGGTATTTTAAGGCTGAATGGTCCGTATACACTATGCATTTCTTTAAAAGCAGATATTCTATTAGGTTGCTTTTCATGATGTTTTTGCAATATCCTTACCTGCACAGTCATAAACACAAAAACACTATATCTTTGGCTTTGAACGTTAGTTTTTGGTCTATAATAGTCTAATAATGGTGAATAAAAGATATGTGAATAAGCACATATCATCACCATTAATGAAAATATTACAAAATTTAATCGATTTTTTTTTACCAAAAGACATAAAGATGACAGGAATGCCATTTACGTTTTTAAAGAATGACAGTTTACCAATTGTGTATTGTTGTCAATTGTTGCTAGTTGAAAGTATTAGTTACTTAAAAATGACAGTTTTAAAAGAGTGTTCGGTTCTATTCAAGTTGTTTTTTTGCCAAAAAAAAATAAAAAATATATATGGACCTTCATTTAGGACTTCCACTTTCTTCGTATTCTCCGTAACACACTCCAATGGCAGTGCTGTTTAGTAAAATGAAAAAAATACTCATCAACACACATCCAAAGAACGACAACTGAAAGTAGTATACATATAACAATAACAACACATCAGCGTAAATACAAAAATAACGGCAGTCATATTTACCTTGCTTAGTTGATGCTTGAAAATTTTATACTTGTCAAATAAGTGTGACTTTTAGGGATATACTAATTTAAAAAGTGCCCAGTGAAACACACGAACTTATACTAATTCAAGTTTAAAAAGTGCCCACTGAAACATGGCCTAAAAACCTATTATAATGAATTAGTTATTTAAAAAGATCATTCAATACATGAAGGTTTATTAGATTTAGAACTAACCTGGTAAGTTGCATATTGTCTTTGACACAGATAGGGATCCATGAGCCACCATCGTTAACAAATCACCAAACCACCTGCACAAAACACACAAACTAAACTCATTCAGACATTATCACAAACACATGGTGTGCATCATATAATCGAAGGCAATCTTCGTTCAAATGAATTAAATTAAACAAACACATATGATAACAATCAAGATTTTACCTTTATTTTGTCCATGAAAATCATTCATCGTTATGTATGAACCCGTTAAGACCTAAAACGCGAAAATCACAATTAAAGAACACGTAATTAAAATGAAATCAAATAACATTGTTATACATAAAAACAAACTTACAATCGAAACCTAAAAAAGCTTTTGCCTTGAATCAAGATCATCCCTGATTTTAGGGTGTGGACAGCAAAGATGATTTGGTTTTGAATTGATTTATGAGATAGGGTTAACAGTGGAGTAAAGACCAAATCGTATAGCCTTTTTTGTGTGTTTTTTGAATCGTTGAATTTATTTGATAAATTGAAAGTGATAATGGAGCGTGTATATGAATCGATGATGGCTTTACTGCATACCAAAAATAGGCGAAGATCCTTGTGGCGTTACAATATTGATTTGTTTGGAAGGGTTATGTTTTGAAACACCGGTTACAAAATTCCATTAAAAGCAATTAGGCTGGTATTGTTTATTGCTTGTGCTTAGAGGTGTTGTACCAAGAAGGAGCATTAATGATTTTTCGACCAATCATATCGCAGACACATCAGCGCATTAATGATTTATCGTGCTTTAGGGGCTTGTAAATTATTCTGTTTTATTAGATTTAATAGATTTTGTTCATTTTAAGAGGATGGGGTATCATGGCACCCTCACACGCCATTTTCAATGTGCCCAGCAAAATGGTATTGCCACCATCGTACCACCATACCCCGACCACCATGTGCAACTTCTCAAGCCATTTGAGTGGCGTATGCCACCTTTTTTTATTTTTTTTTTATTTTTTTTAAATTGGTTTTGTGTTCGAGTGTTGTGTTTTAATTTGGTATGATTGGACCCCAAATGGCATGTGAAAGAGATGTTATAAGTGAAGGGTATTTTGGTTTGTTTTAAAAAAGAGATGATATTAAGGTGACACTGAAAAAAAGGAAATGACATGTCAAAACACCTCATGCTCTAAGTATGACAGAAGAATTACTTTTATCCGAAAGTGAAAGATAAAATGTACTGTTTCAACTCTATATGAATTGGGTGTTTTGTTCGTTGATGGGTTTTTGATTCTTTTGTACTCCCTCCGTCTCAAAATAAAATCAGGGGACAAAAATCACAAGGTTTAATAAAAGTGGGGTCACTTTATTTTTCAACCACTTAAATGAAATATTCCCCCTCCAAATTCTCTAGTATTTACTAAAAAAGGAAAGTGGACAATTTTTTTGAGACATCCTAAAAAGGAAATATGGACAATTAATTTGAGACGAAGGGAGTAGTTGCTATTTTTTTCTATATCTTTTATAGCCGTAACATTATCACTAAAGTGTAAAAGGTCTCATGTGAATTCTATGTTTAGTGCAAACAATATTGATGTGGTTACGTCAACTTTCCCAAGACCAAATGATCATATCGTGTCTGCGTATGTGTGGTGATGGACTTAAACCTTGTGACTAGTCAAAAAAAAAAAAAATGTAAGAAACCATGATTACCTTGAATAATTAAAAAGTTACATCAACACCTCTATATAACTTGAATAATCAAATGGTATGAACTTAAAATCCACTTTTGAGAAAAAATTTGTTTCGATGAATTTGTAAAATACTAAAGAGATGTATTATTGAATTGTTTTTGTGTGTTTACATAAGAAGATTACATGTGTATTTATAATACACATGTAGCTTATTTCATAAGCAATCACAACCCTAACCCTAATGGACTCAAGCCCACAATTAAGCTTGGTCCACTAAACTAGTCATCTAATACTCCCCCGCAGTTTGAACGGGAGGCATCCAAACAGACAAACTGAAAGTAAAGTTGAAAGCCGCTTCTTCTTCTCTTCTTTTTCTTCTTTTCTTTGTTGTTCGTTTGCACGGAGATGGACTTGTATTTGGCGACATAATTGATTATTGCTTCGCGGTTTTCTCCATTTTTTATGACGTTGCTAATTTTTTTTACGTCATGGCTTGCTTTGCCTTTAGGAGAGAGCGGCAATTTGTTGGTCAACTTTTGTTGTCAACGACAATGATCTTCGACAAAGAAAAACAACTTGACGAGGAAAAAAAAAAAATGGTTGCTTGATGATGGCAAATCAACATATTTAGTGTATTTTGACGGCTAGGGTTTTGTGTGATAGGGTTTATGCAATTAAGACGAAAAACAAAATCCTAAAAAAAATGAAAATAACCGGGATCCCTCCGGATCATCGGCGAGTAGCCGATGATCGGAGGATAACTATTTTGTGGTGGGTTGTACCTAGAACTCTGATACCATGTAAAATACTAAAGAGATGTATTATTGAATTGTTTTTGTGTGTTTACATAAGAAGATTACATGTGTATTTATAATACACATGTAGCTTATTTCATAAGCAATCACAACCCTAACCCTAATGGACTCAAGCCCACAATTAAGCTTGGTCCACTAAACGTAGTCATCTAATAGAATCAAAACAAACCTAAACTCAGAAGATAAATAAGGTTTAAAAGTCTAATAAGAAGGGCATGGACAAGGGAGAGTCAACAAAAGAATGAAGATTGTAAAATGAAGGGTGTCGGCATATGAAACAAGTTACCGGACATCACTATGACACTATGATAGATAGTTTCTAAAGATTTAAGATTACGTTATGTCACGACAAATAATTAACTAATACTGTAATTTTTTGTATTTTATAATTCTATCTGAATAGACTCTCTAAACTTATTCACCTAATTCTTCACCGTTCACACAACATAGAAGTTGGTTTTTCAACACAATAAGTCAGTTCTATACAGCAATTTTATGACCCATTTAACTCAGCTCATTGATATCCTGGTCGTTGACCATGAGGCTTGCCACGTACCTTCTTTACATATTGACTTTCTTAACCTCAAACACTCAAAGTCTAGTTAAACTATACATGATTGTGACCTTTGGTCAAACACTTTTACATAATGTCAAAATTCATCCTGTTAAAAATAGTGGTGTTTGGTGTTGACGCATTCAAAGATATGATATGACCAAATCTCCAAAAATGGTGTTGACTCATTTTTTCCTTACCAACTCCCAATATAGTTGTAAAACTCTAACACCCTTCCCTTTACTAAAAAGAAGTTACGTAAGGACCCGAATGTCATAACATATATAGCTTTGTCTTCGTAAAAGAGAACCAATTTGGTATGCAATCACATGTCACAACTGCAAAAAGGGTGGATAACCGAGGGCCTTTGTTGTTAAATCACTTAAACAAAACGGGGTTGCAGAAAGAAATGGGCATCGACTAGATCAAGAACAACTCAACAAGCATTTCTATATTAGAAAAATAAGCATTTTTTTTGCAAAATTTTCTGTTAAAAGTTAGCAAAAAATCTATAAAATACAAGTGTCATACAAGCCATTTTAACTATAACATATCCTATTAACTTGGACCTCTATCGTCTCTCGGTGCATGGACGGAATCACTTAGATTCTGGATGTGGCCAGATCGACACGATTATTTATCATCCTAAAGTGGTTAGAAATGTCATTTTCATGGGCAGATTTGAGCATGTGCAAAGTGTTCAACCGCTCAGGGCCCCCAATTTTGTAAGGGCTCCATGATTTTTGATCTTACGGATGATGTAATTCGACCATTGACACAAAATTAGTAAGTATGTGCTCCAAAACCCTAGAAAAACTTAAGCTGGAAGAAGGTAAAGTGAAAATTGATTTTTTATAAGATTACAAATGATAAAATGTAGTAACAGAGGATGGATATGGAACTCGTGGAGAAGATGATTACTTTAGGTTATCTACACTTTATACCCTATAGTAAATAGTTTGTACATTTTTGTCCTAGTTTTTTAATTTTGTTTCAAACTAACGTAAATGAGTTGACAAAATTGACAATTTAAACCCATTTGTAAGATACTGTAGATATTGTCGAGAAATGTATGAGAATAATATTAATGTGACATATTCGACCAAATGTATTTAGTGTCTTTGAAAAAGTTAAGTAGAACAAATTTTTGCAAAATTACAAGCGTATTTTGTTTATAGACAAATTTGGTGTTCATAATATAATTTTGGCACAGAGCCCCTGAAAACCACGGGACGGCCCTGGTCATTTTAAAAAGAAAATAAAGTAAAAAAGTAATACTAATACTAATTTGAAACAAAATACACATAATAGCTCAACATCTGAATCTGATGAGCCCCAAATTAAGACTACAAAGCAAGTCCAAGTTCTTGTTTAAAACAGGTTTCACTACACATTGATGTTGCTAATCTGAAAATTAAATCATTGTTGAAGATGTATAGAAAAGGTGGTAGTGTTGGGAGCACCACAATCGTTTGATGAAATTTTGTGAATCTAGTTAAAATATGGTCTTTTGTTAAACTAACATAGCTCCAAAGAGAAAAAAAAGTGACCGAGTCACCGACCTCCGACAGCCGTAGTGAGTCCTGTAACACTATGATTAAAGGGACATGAAGACATATCTTTGGGACAACCCTATAGAACATAGACCCAAAAGGTAATAAATACCATCATTTGTATTATTTTTTTCATTTTGTATTTATACATTGTAGAAGACTTCATCTGGATAGATCGTTTTGTTGCAAACCTATTCTAACAAAATCTACTATTTGCATGTTTGTAGGAGCCCACTATATAGAACCTATATGTCGTTCTCAAGCATATTAGTATGTCAATACATTATCTTGCAATCAGCTCTATGTAGAATTTTCATTTTTTGCAGATAGATTTTTTGTTCTTTTGTTTATACAGACAACATACAATCCTTAAGAACGAAAACCTAATCAACAACATCACCGATCTTGCATAGTATGTGTAATTATCTGACATTTCATCATGTTTATCTTGTAAAATTAGCAAATTCCTGATACATATAATATATCAGAAAAGTGGACATACATCATCATAAGTCTTCATATACATTTCACAGGTTTACTCCCAAAAATAAAAAAAAGGTTACAGAATGGATCTTGGAAACTATGTACTTTCCAAAATATAGTATTCCTTTTTTTATTTTTATTATTTTTTTTGACAAACTTTTAATATATTAGGGTATTGCTGTAATTCTGGTTTCAGCTAAACCGGTTCTTGCGCATACGTTGGTTCTGCTGTATTAATTTCCAAATATTATCATACGTGTTAGATTAGTAATTTTTGCTTGTTTTCTTAATTGAATGAGTAACCTCTTGGTGATCTAATGCTATAAAGCTAATGACAATTTATTTGCAGGAAACTTCATGGAACCTCTCAATGGCATTTGATACACCCATTTCAGTTTTATATTGGTCATAATTTGTTTATGAGCCAGTGTGCTATAATGACATTTTCAATTTTTAATGATCTTCGATCTCGAGGGATTAAATATAATTATAATTAGAAACAAAGAAAATGTATAACGCGGAGATGTGCATTGGAAGAATTAATCAAATATATCTTCATTTTTATATGTTTCTGGCAATTTTCTGAAAGCTCACCTAACCACTTATATCCACTTTCTTATGATTATAAGCATATCCTGTACTTCTGTATCACTGATAGATTAGCATTGACTATTGACAATGGTTATTCTTAGTGAACTTTCTGAAGGATCTTCATCGACTTTTGCTCAAAGATATGATGTCTTTTTAAGTTTCAGAGGTATAGACACTCGTCGCAATTTCACAGATCACCTCCATAAGGCTCTGCTGGACGCCAATATCAATACCTTTTTGGATGACGAGGAGATCCAAACCGGGGAAGATCTTAAGCCTGAACTTGAGACCGCTATCAAAGCTTCCGGTGCTTCTATAGTCGTGTTGTCGAAGAATTACGCTTCTTCGACATGGTGTCTTGATGAACTGGTATTGATCCTTGAGCAACGTAGGATCTCCAAACAAATTGTGATCCCCATCTTCTATAATGTGGAGCCCACCGATGTTAGGAAGCAACAAGGAAGCTTTGGAGATGATATGGCGAAGCATATACAGAGGATGGGAAAAGAAACTGATCCTAGGAACAAGAGTCTACGAGCTCATAAGATAGAGCTATGGAAGAAGGCACTTGCAGAAGTTGCAGATTTAAAAGGAATGAATGCAGATGGCTGGTAACAATTTTCTTGCTGATAATCCTACAAGTGGAACTCCTCTTAATTTTGAGTAATTGAGCTATTAATCCACTAAACTTAATCTAATTTTTGGTTATATAATCCAATAAATGATTTTTTCAAGATAGCTAGTAGTTTGGGTGTGTTTTTTATGATAAAATAGGTAATGCACTGTATTTGATATGATAAAATAGATATATTAACTTTTATGTATTGTATTTAGTATTATATATTATAATTTATTGAATCACAAATTGTTGAAGAGTTGTGAGTGACCCGATCTGATAAAGTTTTGTACTGTAAATTGTTGAACTAGTTAAGATATGTATGCTTTTGTAGATTCTTTAACTATTCTGCGTGTATTCTATCAAAAATGTTAGGTGAATGAGGCTTATAACACGATACTTATAAACTGTCAAATTATATAGGTCCTGATATTTAGTTTTCTGAGAGGTACAATTTGGATATTAAAATCATTCTATTTAATGATCAGGCTCGAGACGAAGTTTATTGAAGAAATTGTTCGGGACATAAGCAGTAGATTAGATCTATGCTTACTGAGTAAAATCCCACACCTTATTGGGATGTGTTCATCAATTAACACCATCACTTCATGGCTGAAAGATGGATCCGCACATACTGCTGACATTCTAACAATATGGGGAATGGCTGGTATTGGAAAGACATCTCTGGCCAAATATATCTATCAACTGCATTACCGTGATTTTGCAAGAAGCAGCTTTATTGAAGACATCGAAAGGAGATGCAGTTCAAAAGCGAGTTCATTGCTTGATCTACAAAGACATTTACTCGAAGACATTCAAGAAAGAAACTTACTAAAATCACGTGATGTTAATTTATGCACCCTTAAGATCGAGAAAGCACTACTTCGTACTCGAATGCTTCTTGTTCTTGATGGCATAGATAATTTTGAGCAGTTGGATGTGTTGGTTGGGACCCTAGGATTTCATCCAGGAAGCAAATTAATAATAACAACCAAAGACGGGTCTCTGACAGAGAAGTGTGGTTTGTTCAATCCAAATGTTTTACCCAAGCATAAGAAACTTTTACTTCAAGGATTGAGCGAGAGTGAATCTCTACAGCTTCTAAGTTGGCATGCCTTCAGACGCGATAAGCCGAAAGAGGGATACGAAGAAGAGTCGAGAAAGGTTGTGAAGCATTGTGGAGGACATCCATTGGCTCTTAAGGTTTTGGGAAGTTCTCTACGTAACGAAGATGTGGTTGCTTGGGAGGATACGGTAGAACTGTTGGATAAAGAAGTTAATGCGGATATCAAAAAGGTCCTTCAAATAAGCTTCGATTCTTTGCCAGCTGAAAATGACAAAGAATTATTTAAGCACATTGCATGTTTTTTTGTTGGAAGGGATAGAGAATTCACTGAATCAATACTAAAAGAATGCGGTATCAAAACAAAATTTGGGATCTCAAAGCTTATTGATAGATGTTTGATCACGGTTGGACAAAGAAATGAGTTGATGATGCACCAACTGCTTCAAGATATGGGGAGAGATTTAATTCATCAGGAATCACCTGACAAGCCAGGAAAGCGGAGTCGGCTATGGCGTCATGAGGAGTCATACAATGTGTTAAAAGAAGAAAAGGTATGTGTTACGTTTATATATACTATGATATGGTAATTTTTTTTGTTTATACAAATGAATCTCTAATGTTTACCCGTTCATTTCTTCTTAGGCTACTGGGAAAATTCAAGGCCTTTTCCTAGACATGAAAATGATTGTGCGAGATACAACAGATGGAACATATAGTTGCAATGACGAAACATTTGGAGATAATCTTCATGAAAAACTTGGAGCCGTTCGACTATTTCATTGGATTTTCGGTTTTTTCTCAAGCATTTGGTGCTTATTTGCTTCACTTTTCTTATTGGGTTGCGCACATGGTAACACACTAGTCTTGAAAACAAGTTCACTTGATAAGATGGAGAAACTAAGATTACTCCAACTCAATTATGCACAACTCCATGGGTCCTATAAACATTTTCCTAAAGGTTTAAGATGGTTGTCTATGCATGGATTTCCTTTATCTTGTATACCTCCGGAAATACAAATGGAGAACATGGTGGCTCTTGACATGTCTTATAGTAATCTGCAAGAATTTCTGAAGAATCCGACGGTAAAACACAGTCCAACTCACATTTACTAATTCATTTTTCGTTCATACACCGTATGTTTTTCAAATTAATAAGCTTCTTTGGTTTATTATAAATCCAACAGTTGCTTCGATCATTAAAGTTTCTAAATCTCAGTTCATCAAAGATTGTTAGGATGGGCAACTTTTCAGAGCTTCCTGCACTTGAGAGATTGATATTGGTGGGATGTGAAAGACTGATTGTGGTGTGTGAATCAATTGGGAAATGCACAAATCTTGTTATCGTTGATTTGAGTTATTGCTATAAACTCAAAAGGCTTCCAAGAAGTATGAAAAACTTAAAAAAGATTAGAGTTCTATCAATAGATGGTTGTGCAAGTCTTGGTGAATTCCCAAGTGAGATAAAGGATATGGAGTCACTTAAAATATTGAATGCTAGCGGTATTAATATAAACTCGAAAGCCTCTTCATGTGATATTGTAGAGGGGGTACCGCGATGTGTAAACTCCTTTTCTCTTTTGCTTCCATCCTCATTAGTAAGCTTGTCCCTTAGGAATAATAACTTATTTGATGATTCTTTTCCGATGGAGTTAAGTAGCCTATCGAAGTTGAGAATATTAAATTTAAGCAGGAATCCCATCACTTCTCTGCCTGATTTTGTGAAAAGCCTTAGCAGACTTGAATTCCTTTGTTTGGAAGGTTGTAAGTCGCTGAAGTCTGTGTCCTGCCTTCCAAGCAGGGTTGTGTTTATGGATGCTAATAAATGCACTTCCCTAGAAAAAATAACATTTCATCCGGAATTTTTGCTATCCTGCCTTCCATATAATAACAGAGAAGTTCAAACACCAATTCATCAAGAAATATTTAGGAGACCCAAGATCAGCTTTTTGTCATCGGAGTCCTTAAGTGAAATAGAAGGCATACGTAAAGTACAACCTCTTGCAGAAGTGGATAAAAAGATCATATGTAATTTGGGTTGGAGTAATTTAGAACTTGTGATGAATCAACAAATGCAGGTGTTTGATCTTGTGGGATGGGATATGCCAAAGATACTACCAGTACAGGTTCTCTTTCTCCCACCTCTATCTTAATTACTCACTCATTATGTGTATGTGCCTATTGTGTAAGTGTTTGTGTTTACATGCATATGTAAATTGGAATCTGACCATCAAATAGATGAAAAAGTGTTGTCTACAGTGTTACAGTAGATATTAATGTAATTACTAAAATTAGTCTCATTCACATGGCAGATGTTCTATGAACTTGGAATATTCAGCATATCCTTCCGAGGAAGAAAACTTCCAAAATGGTTTGTTCATCAAAGCAATNGGTTGTGCAAGTCTTGGTGAATTCCCAAGTGAGATAAAGGATATGGAGTCACTTAAAATATTGAATGCTAGCGGTATTAATATAAACTCGAAAGCCTCTTCATGTGATATTGTAGAGGGGGTACCGCGATGTGTAAACTCCTTTTCTCTTTTGCTTCCATCCTCATTAGTAAGCTTGTCCCTTAGGAATAATAACTTATTTGATGATTCTTTTCCGATGGAGTTAAGTAGCCTATCGAAGTTGAGAATATTAAATTTAAGCAGGAATCCCATCACTTCTCTGCCTGATTTTGTGAAAAGCCTTAGCAGACTTGAATTCCTTTGTTTGGAAGGTTGTAAGTCGCTGAAGTCTGTGTCCTGCCTTCCAAGCAGGGTTGTGTTTATGGATGCTAATAAATGCACTTCCCTAGAAAAAATAACATTTCATCCGGAATTTTTGCTATCCTGCCTTCCATATAATAACAGAGAAGTTCAAACACCAATTCATCAAGAAATATTTAGGAGACCCAAGATCAGCTTTTTGTCATCGGAGTCCTTAAGTGAAATAGAAGGCATACGTAAAGTACAACCTCTTGCAGAAGTGGATAAAAAGATCATATGTAATTTGGGTTGGAGTAATTTAGAACTTGTGATGAATCAACAAATGCAGGTGTTTGATCTTGTGGGATGGGATATGCCAAAGATACTACCAGTACAGGTTCTCTTTCTCCCACCTCTATCTTAATTACTCACTCATTATGTGTATGTGCCTATTGTGTAAGTGTTTGTGTTTACATGCATATGTAAATTGGAATCTGACCATCAAATAGATGAAAAAGTGTTGTCTACAGTGTTACAGTAGATATTAATGTAATTACTAAAATTAGTCTCATTCACATGGCAGATGTTCTATGAACTTGGAATATTCAGCATATCCTTCCGAGGAAGAAAACTTCCAAAATGGTTTGTTCATCAAAGCAATGGGCCATCCATAACATTTACGGTGCCTTCATCTCCTAATGATCTCAGGGGATTGAATGTGGGCTATGTATATACTGTTCCACACAACAGATATGGTGACTGGCTAGATGTAGTTTACAATAGGACAAAGGAGCTCATAATGATATATGAACCCTATTTTCGTGCTTCTGATGCAACTGATGTTGAAGAAGGCATAGTATGTGTAAGACATTGGATAATTGGGAAGAATGAGATGGAAGAGGGTGACGAGGTAACTATTCATGTTGCACGGCCTGAGCGTAATGATGTAAAGGTAAGCCAGTGTGGGATTAACTTTGAGTATGATGATGGAAAACAAGATGAAGATCCACTGGCTGTTTACAAGTTATGGAATTGCAAATACGGTTGCTATTCGAAGTCGTCTTTTGATGGTAGTTACCGACGTATGTACCGCCATTTCACATCTCCTCCTCCTGATCAATTTGATACTGTAACAACCCATGAATTTGTAGCCTACATCCCAACACGTAGTTTCGAGATTTTGTAGGCTACATCCCAACACATAGTTTCTCCATATAACATACACTACTAGTTATCGTCAATAATTACCACGTGATATGTACCAACAAGTACCAGTTATTTTTCGTTATACCAGCAAACATATTTGGCAACGGAAGGATAGACAGTAACTAATTCTTACAGTTACAAGGTTCCACTGGGGTAAATCAGTTGGTTGTTCGTAATATTTGAATGGAACTTTTACGCTTTTGTATCAACAATGAAATATTTTCAATCTTAATTTGGTTGGTAATGTTTTATTTATTTTTTTGACGGACTTACAGAGTTACACCCGCTCTATTTAAAAAAACATTTGTGTTCAGTTTTTTAAAGACAAGTTGTTGAGAAAAAAAAAAAAAAAAAAAAACAAGTCAACAATGGTAACCACTACTAAGGTGGTCTGATAGTTATTTCTGTTCTAATCTTCTTATAAGATGCCACAACCCACATGTTCAAACTTCTCTAGGTAAACATTTGAGGTGACCTGGAAAAAGTTTGAAAAATTGATGAGGACATGATTAACGAGTTAGCAGAAGTATATTTGGAGAACTTAGGGCGTGGTAAGAGAACAAATAATAGCCTTGTTTGAAGACTGAAGTTACTGCAATTTTTTTTATGATCATGACTTTATTTTTTACTTTCCTTATTTTAGTTATTCTAGAATAATTTGGTTAACTTGTTCCCCAAGTTTGGTTTTCCTTATTTTAGTTATTCTAGAATAATTTGGTTAACTTGTTCCCCAAGTTTGGTTTTCCTATAAATATAGGGCTTGGGTATGTTTTTAGGCATTCCATTATCAATAAATTTCAAGACTTTTAGTCATTAAATCCTTTGTGATTTGTTTAAACCC
>LBNU01003543.1:61279-71314 GCA_014162995.1 Artemisia annua | reverse complement strand
TAAGGGTGATCACGGTCCAAAAACCGGACCGGACCGACCAAGACCGGACCGGACCGAAGACCGAGAACCGGAAAAACCATAGACCGAGACCGGACCGAATGTGGTCGGTCCGGTCTCGGTCCGGTCCGGTCCGGTCGGTCTTCGGTCGGTCCGGTCCAATTAGGCAAGATTTGGCAAGTTTTTTCGGGTTTTTGGTCGGTCCGGACCGGACCGCCCGGACCGAGGACCGAATTAGCCAAAAAGCTTAGACCGAGGACCGGACCGAATGTGGTCGGTCCGGTCCGGTCCGGTCCGGTCGGTTTTGTCGGTCGGTCCGGTCCATCCGGTCCGTTTGCTCAGCCCTAGTTGTGAGTGAAGGGGGGTGTAAGGGGAGGTTTGTTAAGATGATGTGGCACCCCGTGGGGCCCGAATGAGGAGTTTTACCTCCTCACCACACCTTCCTCTCTAATGTGCAAAAGTTTCAAACCTAAGAAACAACAACATTTTGCTTTTTGATTTGAGAATACGAAATTGACCTGTAGAAAGCATCACAACTTCTTAATGTTTCTCAACTTACAAGCGGATAGTATGTGCGAAGATTTTAAGCTTAAGAAACAAGACATTGTTTAGTTTGAGGATACGAAATAGACCAAAAAACTTAACAATACAAGTATACAACTTCATATTTTCCATCACAACTTCTAGTTTAGTGGCCCTAGTTTTTGAACATGCATAAGTAACTAAAGTGTCATGATTTTGTCTTGCTAGCTTGCTGAGTTTTTCTCATGTGACTATTTTACACTTAATCTATTTCATGTTTAATTTTAGTTAAAGACTATTAGACATTGAATTAACGCAACATGAATAAATCTGTTTTCTTAGTCACAAGTTTCATTTTAGTGTAATACAAGAGCATCCACAATGGCAAAACTAACAAAAGCTTTTTACTATTCTAAAAAGCTTTTAGAAGAGGTTTTTATGCATTGCAATGAAAGCTTTTTGAAAAGCATTTAAGAAAGACTTGTTAAACTACAAGTCTTTCATCAAAGTCTTATGCATTAAGTGTGATATGCATTAAATGCAAAAGTTCATTAAAGACTTTTTGCATTGTGGTTATTCTTCATTCTTATTTTATTTTATACCTTATTTTTTTTTTTTTTTTTTTTTTTCAAAACTAAACACAAATTTTGCGGGTTATAATCATAATTTAAAATAGCAATTTTATTATAGTTGCATTTAAGACTTCTTTACCAAGTTAAGAAGTTTAATACAATATTTTTGTCGCAAACAAAATTTCACGAATTTTGAATCCAATTAGTAAATAAAAAAGTTATATATCAACACCAATAACAAAGCACATATTATTAGGGGTGTTGATTGGTTCGGTTATCGGGTTTTTCGGTTCGGTTAGTTCTGTTTAAAAAAAATTGGGTCATCTCGAAAACCGAACTGAACAGAACTAGAACCGAACTGAAAACCGAGTTTGAATGCGGTTCGGTTTTTGGGTTGACCCAAGTAACCCGAATTTCACTATTTACTTTGAAAAAATTAATAATTACATAGATATTTAAATATTTCAAGCATAATAAGTATTTTATTATATTAAGATAACATTTTAATAGTATTTATATATACATAAATATATAAAAAGAATATATATATATATATATATATATATATATATATATATATATATATATATATATATATATATATATATATATATATATATATATATATATATATATATATTTATATAAATTCGGTTTTAGGTTCAGTTTTTGGTTCAAAGTGCCAAAGTTTTTGGTTCAAACTGTCAAACCCATATCCAACCCGAGAATCGAATCAGTAGTTCGGTTCGGTTCGGTTCGGTTTTAGCAAATTCGGTTCGGTTATTAGTTTGAATTAGTTGTTTTCGGTTTGATTTGGTTTTGGTTTTCGGTTTATAGGGTCTTTTCGATTTTTTCTCACCCCTACATATTATCTCGAAAATGTTTAGCTAAGAGGCTGTAACTAACATTTTAAAATCGCACGTCTTAAAGCATATCGGAAGCCCCGTTTGGCCCAAAGCCGAATCAAGTCCACGTCAATTTGTGGCATATCTCTATTACTCCGATCCCTCCGTCTCAAAATAATTGTCCGGGGATAAAAATCACAAGGTTTAATAAAAGTGGGCCTCTTTATTTTTCAACCACTTAAATGAAATATTCCCCTTACAAATTATCTAGTTTTTACTAAAAAAGGAAAGTTGACAATTTTTTTGAGACATCCTAAAAAGGAAATATGCACAATTAATATGAGACGGAGGGAGTATTTGTATGCTTAATAATTCAATTAAATAAGTTATATTATTGCTTAATGTCACATGTAATAATTTAGTTCAAACAAGGAATGTAATGCCCGCTGCGTTGCGGCGGGGCTATTTTTTTCAAATTTTTTTACGATTTTGACTTTGCACCTGTTTTAAGAAAATTTGAGACAAATCAGCAGTATTCACTTCCTCATAGTATTCTTTTTTTGCTATAGCTTTTACCTTTCGTAAGACAATATGAAATAATTTTCATAAAACAATGAGATATATGATTGGCTAAAGAAAAATACATTTAAAAATACACTTTTTTGTGATAATTATTTACGAATAATATTTGGGTGTTTGGGTGGGGCTTCTCGTTGTAAGATCGTGGTATGTTTTTTTTCGATACGTGTTGTATCTGTTTGGAACAAATGTTGTGTGAAGCTATATCTGTAGTTGTCGTACAATGTCCGGCCATCGGTGTGTTGTAGCGGGGCTAATTATGACCGTTATAGTTTAAAAAAATATAGAATAATTTTAAAGTTATTTCATATGTTAAGGGTGCATTTTGAAAGTTCTTTTATTTAGAAACTATATATATTACACTTTCAATTTTTTTATAAAACGCTACGTGCGTCAAAAGCATATCAATATTAGGCTTGTTTAATTTTGGAATGAATGTTGTGTCGGACACCAGTGTGTTGCGGTGGGGCTAATTTGTTGTTAATTTCAACTTATTTTTATAAAGCACGTATGTTAAAAGTATATTAATATTAAATTTGTTTTGTTTATAATGCGGAGGCGTTTCTAGCGGTATAAATCGTACATATTTGTTATATATTCAGTAAATAAACTTTGCTATATAAACAAAAGAATTATAGATAAACTTTATAGAGGTGTACGTTTTTGCCTCATAATATATAAAGATAATATGAGGGATATTCAAAGTTGCAAGTGAAAGGCAAGGAGCGTGTACTACAAACTCTCAAAATAATTCACTATGGTGTGTCTCGTCTTTTTGCCTCCACCCACTCTCACTTTCAGCAATCGTGATAATGCACGTGTCCTGGAATATGCCAATTCATTCTTCTTTGTCGGCAAGGGATGGCTAAAACCAAAAAAGACACCAATATTTAAAGATGGAGGCACCCGATCCAAAATAACAAATATTTGGGCTACCAAGTTGGGCCAGAGACTGGAGCTTATTGGGCTGAAAAAAATTAGTATTTTATTGCATTTGGCTGCCTCAACGCAATTAGTAGTATATAGAATATACGCATATCTTATTTGAGTCACTCTAATTTGGTGCATACTAAGGACAAATCTCCACCATCTATCTAGTTTGATCTAATGGTGTGGATTAATCTAAGATTTAATATGTAAACCTAGATCTTATTCTCTTAGAAATCTATATTTTATAAATTATTTTAATAGCATCTATTATCTAGACTAGTTGGATATCCGCGCAAAGTGGCGGCGAAAAAAATATAGTTATCTAACTATCTTATAATGCACAAAGGCCTACTATTATTAGAATACTTAAAATTAAGCCTTACACATTTCAATGCTAAAAGTACAAGTGATTCAACACAATTAGACATTTAATATCATACTACTTATAGAAATTCCCCTCATATTTAATTCTAACATACAATTAATACTAACATTAAATACAATAAATAAAACATTATGTACATTAAATACAATTCATTAAATGGTCAATAAATACAATTAATGCACTTATTAAAACACCCCCTACATAAGAAATACAAATTATCAAGCATATTGTACAACCAACTTAAACACAATCCCCGCATTAAATGTCACTAATACAAATAATAAAGCACATTGTACAAATATTCAAGCCCGAACGAGCATCGGACCAAATGAGCTCGAGCCCGAACGGGCACGGGCCAACGGGCTCGAGCCCGAACGGACACGAGCTAAACGAAAATTTTGATATCCGTAAATTTATTGTCAAAAAGAACATAATAAACTAAAATACATGATTCACCGAAAAAATTTATTTCAGGGTACCCGCAGCTGCAACACGCGGGGACCCTGCTAGTAATAGGAATATAATGAATGAATTGCTAATCCAACTCTCACACAATTCTGTAACCGCTTATTAAATTCGTTACACAACACTCCGAAAGTATATGTATTCGTTGTATGTGTTTGTTTGGGTTTCTCCAAGCTTTCTTGTGACATAAAAACCCTCACAATTTTTTACCCGTCAAACACTCCCACAAAAGTTATAATTTGACGAATCAGGTTTGTATTGATTCAAATAAAGGTTAAAGTTGTGAAATTTTGAATCAAAATAACCCATTATAAATGCAAAAACTAAAAGTCATAAAAATATATCAAAATAGATGTTGAGTTAAAGAGCACAAAATTTTAGAAAATGTGGTGAAATTAGATCATTAAAAAAAAATAGATCAAAAAATATTTCAATTTGAAAATAAATGTGATTTTTTAGTTGAGAAGTGACACATGTCACTCAATAATTGGAGCTCATTATCTTAATTTTTGGTGAAACTAACAACTTAAATGCTTTATATAGTAGTATAGATAAAACAAAAATAAGACCATTTATATTTTATTCACGATTTTACTCTCAAACTTATTATTGTTAAGGATTATTTTTGCCAATAATATCGACAAGGGATGATCAATGCCAAATTTGAGAAACCGCATGGATGATTTTTGCAGTTTACACTGTTTATTTTGTTGGATCAAATTTAGATGTGTTTGACAAAATTGGTTCAATTTTGACTTTCTATTGTCCAATAGATGACATTACTTTTCTTATATGGCAAAATTGAACTTTTTTATAGGTCCAACTAAAACCTTTTTAAAAGATTTGATTTCACATTTTTTATGTTCTCTTATTATATAAGAGATTTAGTACATAATATTATTAGTTTTAATTACTCGCCCGCGCATTGCTTTGATATAACTCGCAATAACGGAATTTGGACACAAGTCAAATTTAGTAAACAATATTGTATACATATGTTATAATCTTGTGCACCCGTAGAGTTTTAGTATAAAGTTATTTTAATTTCATAACAAGATTATAAAGATTGTTACATTTATAAAATTGAAGTTCATGTCTTGTATATATTTTTTTCATATCTCAATAACTCATGTATTAATTGATATTTATTACCCGTGCATATATGAAGTCTTTACTATAATAATAATAATAATAATAATAATAATAATAATAATAATAATAATAATAATAATAATAATAATAATAATAATAATAATAATAATAATAATAATAATAATAATAATAATAATATTACTAAAGTGTATCCGTAGATTCTCGGTGACTCAAGACATTGGAGCACGTGCTGCTGCTCATATTTTTAGTAGAATTAGTTTCGCTGTAGCTTGAGGAGTGGAGGCTCAAATCGTTTCTCGGCTCCCCACTAATTCCTTGTAAAATCCTATGAGTTTCTAATAAAGTGATGTTTATAATAATAATAATAATAATAATAATAATAATAATAATAATAATAATAATAATAATAATAATAATAATAATAATAATAATATAATAATAATAATAATAATAATAATAATAATAATAATAATAATAATAATAATAATAATAATAATAATAATAATAATAATAATAATAATAATAGTTTATAATTTAAGATTATTTGAGGACCAAACTTTTTTTACATACCAAGTTATTAATCTCTATCATTCATCTTTATTTGATTTAATGGATGAGATTAATCCAACAACTTAGAAACCCCACTTTCATTTTTTTTAAATATTAATATATTTCAAACCGTTAATCGTTAAGCGAAAAAAAATATACCCTTACGACGAGCATTTAATTATCTTTTTATAGATAGGCACTTCAATATACTTTCGACAAAATTATTTTTTTCGTGTTTTTCACGTTTTTTTCGTTTTCTTTCATTACTGAAATTTGCATGAAAAAATCATATGTGATTTGACACTAATATCACATGTGATATTATATATCATATATGATTTAACACTAATATCACATGTGATATTACATAGCATATATGATATTACATATCATATGTGATTTAACATTAATATCACATGTGATTTTTCATGCAAATTTCAATAATGAAAAAACGAAAAAATGACGAATAAACGAGAGAAAAAAGTGAAAAAAAAAACGATTTTTTTATTTTTTTTGTGGAAAGTATATCAAAGTTCCCGTTTATAGAAAGATAATTAAATGCTCGTTGCGATGGTGTAATTATTTTCGTTTAACGATTAACGGTTTAAGAGATATTAAAAATATAAAAAGTATGTGAAATATTAAAATTCTTTTAATCTTAACCATTGATTTCATTTTAAATGGATGGCAGGGATGAGTCCTTTGGTATGTGAGATAAGTTTGTTATGTAAAATAATTCTCCTCTAAGTTTAAAGTATATGGATTATTTGTTAAATTTATATATGTGTCTCAATTTTTTTTCTTTTTTTTCTTTTTTTTTTTTTTTTTTTTTTGCAAAAAAGTCACTGAGAGCTAACTCTCGTTATTTTTCCTCGTTAAGTGTCACGTCATTGAGGGTAGTATTGTCTTCTTACTCCTTTCCCGCCATACCTCAGATTTGCCAGTGTTTTTTTTTACAAATTTAGTCCTTTAAAGCAATATTTTATATATGTGTCTCAATTTCTTCCATGAATATTAATTTCACAAGTAAAGATCTTGAGAATGGTTAAACTTTGGCAAAATCGCGCACGCAGTACCCCGAGATTTAGGAATCCTTTATAGTAAGCATACTTTGTTCCATTTTTGTGTTTTCCATTTAAACTTGTTATTGTTATTGGAAGTTATTGATGTTTTATGTGTTGCACATATTTGAATGAAACCATATTTACTTTGCAAATCCATCACAATGGTAAATTTCCATTTAAACTTGTTATTGTTATTGGAAGTTATTGATGTTTTATGTGTTGCACAGATTTGAATGAACCATCTTTACTTTGCAAATCCATCACAATGGTGAATTTACCTCACCACCAGGAAGAAGATATCTTTTTGGAGATACAGATTGGTTTGACGGAGTTCACTGTGACATTTTCTCCACGGACTTATTGGGCAAAATGTTAGAGGATTTAGGTTACACGGATCGTACCCTTGTGTTTACTCACTTTAGGATTCCTGTGGAGTCATTGGATGATGGTTTGCTACCACTAATGTCTGACAAAGATGCGAGGAGACTTGTGGAGTGTGTTCCTATATTTAAAGAATTGGAGTTGTATATTGAAACCGGTGTTTCATTGGTAGAGTGTCAGATGATTGAGCGAATGACGACTAAGGGCAAGGGTGTGGTAATAGAAGAAATTGTGGATCATGATGTCAATGATGTTGTTGGAAAGGATCTTGATGGTGAGGCTGGAAACAGTGGGAAATTACTATTGTTAGAGTGCCATAAGACAAGCCAACCTGAGAAGGCTAGGCCTGTATATGATATTGATTCTGAAAATGACTTTCCACCAACATTTTGTGCTGAAAAAATGTTTGCAAATCATACAAAAAGCCTGAGTGATGGGTTTCAATTCAGGAGGTTATTGGAAGAGATTGACCAAGAGTTTATGGTGGAGGATTCAAGTGAGGATTCCCTAGAGTCTATAGATGTGCTCAATTTTGTTGATGTATTATGATGACACAAGTGATGGTTACTATCAGTTGAAAGGAAGGAGATCTTCACACTTGGATTAGTGTTGAAGAGGTGGATCAAGGAATAGATGTTGAATGGCAAGATGATCCATACCATTTAGTTGATGTTCCTGAACCTGAAGAGCCTCAAGAGATTAGTGATATGTTTGCTGAAATTGATCAAGCATTGGATGAACTTAATGACGTAGTTGCAGCTGAAAAAGGAACAGAAATGTATGCTATTTTTGCTGAACCAATTAGTTTCAATTTGGTTCCACTTATGGTCGTTGGTGAAGAAACGTTTACAATTTTGGATGTTGATGGTGAACAAATAGTTTGTGATGGCGCTGTGATTCCAAATGATCTGTGTGCTAAAGTAGTTGGAGATGAGGGATTTATCTCAGCTGTTGACGGAGATGTGTTTACAAATAAAGTAGTTGCTAAATAGGGTGATGAGCCAGATGAAGTGCTTGTAATTAACGGAGTTGGTCAAGATGGAGTGCTTGCAGAGGAAAAGTTGAAGACCAAGGAAGATCAATCAAGAGGAGAAGGCTGATGGCTGACAAGAAAGCTACGGATGATGCTAAATAATGCTTGTGCTTTTATGTTTAGGTTAATGTTTTACTTCTGCTATGGTGTTGTAGTGGAAGATTATAACACTATATAGTTGTTCTAAAATTTATCTGCCGGTTGTGTAATAATTTACTAGGGTAAATGCTTGCATAACATTTTCTCTGATCTAATGGAAGCCAACAAACTAGGCAATTTTGGATAATTGTGTGCAACTGTGACATTCATTTGCAAAAGTCAAAGAGGATTGTCAATTTGGGGTAATTTGGTGCATGCACAATCATGTGCAAAAGTCAAACATGATTGTCAATTTAGGCAATTTTGGGTAATTGTGTGCAACTGTGACATGTATATTCATTTGCAAAAGTCAAAGAGGATTGTCAATTTGGGCAATTCTAGGTAATTACTATGAAAGAGTAACTATTAGCCAAAAGATAAGTTAAATTACAACCATAGAGTTAACCATTCACCAAAAGATCGGTTACATAAACCACTACTAACAAAAGACAAACATTAAACTAACAAACTAGAATAACTGCCACAAAATGGCCAAACACCATCCTCAAACCCAACACACTCCAACAACGACGACACAAACCCATTGCCTTCAAACGGAACCATCACATTTCCAGCATAATCCACAGGTGGAGGCGGCAGCAGGCTCTGGTACTCCAGCGGAGCAAAAGTGGTAACATAACCTGAAGTGGTGGTGGGGTTCATGAGTTTTTGTCTTTTAGTGTTTTTTTCGAGTACCACCTCCAACAGGGATGTTACGGAGAACGCCATCATGAGTCCAGTGTCTACGATAGCTTTTGCAAAAGTGACGAGGCTGTAAAGTGGTGTAGTTGTTGTAGTAACAGAATTTTGTGTCTTGTGAATGACAACGTGGACATGGACATTGTTGTGGGAGTTGTTTCTTGGTGGTGGTGATCAAAGTTGATGTTTCTTGGTGTGTGTTGTGGTGGTGGTTGTGGTTATGGTGGTGGTGATTATTGCGGTGTTTGGTGGCTGTGGTGGTGATGATTGCATTTTTGAATACCGTGTTTTTTTGGGTTGTCGAGTCGTGGTTTACAAGCTGTGGGTGGTAGGGGGTTTATGGGTGTAAAACTTTGAAGTTACTTTGCAAATTTAGCCATTGAGGTCATGTCACATAGATATCCAAACACAGAGGTGATTATGGAGGCAAAATAAGTATGAACAGTTAAAAGACAATACTACCCTCAATGACGTGGTAGTTAACGAGGAAAATAACGAGAGTTAGCTATCGGTGGCCTTTTTTTGCAAAAAATTGGAACTTTACTGGTGTTTTTGCACAACTTTTTCTTTCGGTGTATTTTTTTGCTCATTTGGACAATGTTAGTAACTAAATTTGCAATTTACCCTTTAAAAAGTATGGAGATTAAGAAAATTTTAACACTTAATTCAATAAAGTTAAATTTAGGATTACCTTTTTTTTTTTTTTTTTTTTTTTTTTTTTTTTTTTTTTTTTTTTTTTTTTTTTTTTTTTTTTTTTTTTTTT
>LBNU01003543.1:47819-59324 GCA_014162995.1 Artemisia annua | reverse complement strand
AAAAATTCCAACAATTACACCAAAATTTGGTAATAACTCAAATGCACTTGGTCATTAATACATTATCTCATTGGAACAAAATTTCATATTCTCCAAATTAAATGTTTGTCAAAAAAAAAAAAAAAAAAAAAAAAAAAAAAGTCAAACACACCGATTGCTTTTTTAACTCTCAGGTCTTCTCTTCCCCAATATTTCACCTATTTTTTGCTTCTTCCCTCCAAATACAATTTTAGGGCTCAAAAATCTACACAGAAAGGGTAAAAAAAAATTAGGCCTTTTCAAATTACTTTCAAACATTTTTGTTAAAATTTCAACCATTTAAATCCCACTCCACGATTGTTTTTATTAAAGTCATTATTACCATCTCATTGTAATTGGTCACCAATTTTCAGTCCTCAATTTTATAAATTTTTTGTTTTTTACGTTTTATAAATTTAATTTATGGGATTTTTGTTTGTATTGGAATATTAATAGTTAAATAGATTTATTTTATCTGTGTAAATAAATGTTTTCTGGATTGTATGGAGGTTAAAAATGGGTTACTTTGTTGGGCTAATTTAGTGATTATGGTTATAAAGTTGATTTTTTGTTGAAAATTTTGGAGTTTTAGGTTTATGGATTAGTTTATGGCGGAGTGCGGGTTTGTTTTTATGTTAGCAGAATGATTGTGTAATTTACGGAAACGGAGTTATTAATGAAATGAGTTGTTCTGTAAAATTTTGTTAAAAAAACATTAATTCACATCTGTAATACAAAACGTCCTTATTAAATGTATGTAGCGAAATAATTTTTGGAGATTAAGTTGCGTTTTGTTTGGTATTAGAGTGTTGATGTTTAATGTATACAAATTTGGTATTGTTGTTAGGCTTAGGGTATGTTTGGCGAAAATAGGAGTAGCTGAAGCAGTAGGAGTAGGAGTTAGCAATAGCTGTTTTGTTTTATAAAAGTGTTAGAATTTTTAAGCTTGTTTTAGTAGCGTTAGAAAAAGTAATGTTAAAATGTTAATGTTTGTTTTAACTGCTTGTTTTCAAACAAGCTTTTTATCAAAAATGCTAAATGCTCCGCCCAAAACATACCCTTAGGTTATTTAAGGCGAAAGTGTAGTTTGTTTTCATGTCATCTGAGCAATTTGTAATGCGAAACGTCGTTATTAATAGAAGTAGAGAAATTGGAGATAGTTGCAGTGTTTTGTATAAGGTGTTGATGTTTGATGTATAAAAAGTTTTGTGTTTTTTTAGAAATTTGGTTGATTCAGGTGCGAATGTACTTTGTTTTTATGTTATCTGAGCAATTTGTAATACGAAATGTCATTATTAATAGGAGTAGATAAATTTGAGATAGTTGCATTTGTTTCTACAGAATGTTGATGTTTGATGTGTATAAATTTGGTATTGTCTTTTGGATTTTAGGTTATTTAAGGGGCAAGTTTGGTTTGCTTTTATGTTTTCAGAATGGTTTGCTATGCGAAACGTCGTTTTTAGTTAACTAGATTGTATAAAGTGTTGATATTTGATGTTAGAAAATTATATTAATGTCTTAAAACTTATGTTATTAAAGGCGCAAGTGTAGTTTGTTTTACGTTATCAGAACAATTTGTAGCAGGAAACATAGTTATTGATTAAATTAGATTGTATAGAGTGTTAATTCTAGTAATTTTAAAAAATTTAGGTTATTTAAGGCGCAAGTGTACTTTTGTTTTATATTATCAAACAAGTTGTCATACAAAACGTCGTTAATAATCAAACTAGATTGTGTCGGTTACGTGTCAGTGTAAGCATTTAGAGCGAAGGGCTTCAGGTGCGCCGGTATAATTAAATTGGAGGCATTTAAGACTAATGTTACGACACGTCTTTATTATGTTGTGATCATTTCCTCTTCATGGAAAGTATTCGGTTTAACCAGGACTAATTCAGTAGGTTATTAAATCCAGGTTTGCAGGGGCCTAAAACTACTTTTTTAAAGAAGGTGCCGATAACTATGAAGTTGCAATTCGGCATTGTATAACAAGCATGCCCGGCATCTCTTTAGTTGCTCGTGAAACCACGTACTGTTCCTTGCTTTTCAGGCTATTTCATGTACTTTATCTCTATAACTAAGAATTCTTTAGATTTCATATGAGACATTGTCTGTCCTTTTGAGTTACCTCGTGCATGAAAATTATAAGCTTAGTTGTTAGTTGACAGACTCTGTATGGGATATTCTTTCTATAAAGTGATAAACGGTTGCAAATTTAAGGAAAATTTGTTTGCATTTGCAGTTACTCTAGAGGCTCGGATCAAATGTGCCACAATGAAGCTCGTGCTCATATGTCTCAGGAAGAGCAAGCTGCAGCTGAAGAAAGCCTTTCCGTGTACTGCAAGCCTGTAGAACTATACAACATTCTTCAACGACGTGCTGTTAGAAATGTAACCTTCCTAAAATTACCTATCTTCTAATCTTTCCCTTTTAATGTTTTCTTACGTATTTATTGACCCATTTAGGGTATTTTTGGTTAATTAATAATGCTTGACGGCACAATTAATTTAGTACTGGAATAAACATATGTGTACATCTCCATGCATTTGTATCCATTTGCATCCAAATGACTCTATTAGCCTTTATATGAGTCATACAATACTCGGCCACATGCATTATATCACATGACTTTTTAAAATTTTAAAGTTAATGCCTAAAACATATACGTATAACTTATGAAGTTTAAGATGCTAGGACAAGGAGGTCTATAAAGGGTCATTTATACAGATATATTTTTACATCATGCTTCTATTTTTGTGTTTCTAACCGGTGAATGGTTTCTTGCAGCCATCATTTATTCGAAGGAACTTGCATTACATATTACAAGCAAAGCAGAAAAGAAGGCAAGTGTTGCATCATTAAACTCTCAAGATAACTTGTTTTTACTTTCGTTATTGAATGCACTCTCTAATTTCTGTCTCGTTGTTTTGGTCCAGCACTTTTGTTATATTAATTGTCGGGGTATTCCCGAAGCACTGTGGTGAATTAGAATAGGCGACCCTACATAGTTGTCAGAACCATGTAATGTATATGCTCATTTTAAGGAACTTGTATACTTGTTCTATTCTAGTAAATTAGTTGACCTTTCTTCTTGTTAATCGTATCAACAAATGTCTTTTCTTTAAGATTGTGAATTTTTTACTGTGTAAAGATTTTATATCAACAAGGGAAAACTTGTTATTTCTACATACTTGCATGATAGAGATATTTATATATATTTCTTTTTCTTTCATAGTGCTCTTATGGTTTAAGCTTTAAAGTACTTTTTTTTTTTTTTTTTTCATAACTATTTGATTACTGAGGCTCACATAAATGCAGTTGGTCGCTTTGTGGTCTATATAGTTTTTTTAAATGATATTTGTCTTTCTTCTGTATCTTTTAGGATACAAATATCAGTATCCATATCTGGCGCTACCGGTGATAGACAGCAAACACAGAGCCTTTTTCCTCTGTATGTGTTGGTGGCAAGACCAGTCTCTACTGCAAAAGTGGAGGTATTGCTATGAATTTTACCTTTGGGTGAATCTTCATAATTTTTACTTTTCATGCTTATATTTGTACTTTTGCCTGCTTTCTCTAATGCTAAATGGACAAATTTGTTTATTTTTGATTTTTAGGCGCAGTCTTCAGCTGTTTATCGCTTCAATCGGGTATGTAAGTTGACGGTCGTTGGTGGGGTCGAGACATCAAGTTCAGGTCGAGCTCAATTTGTTCTCCCTGAGATGAAAAAACTTTCAAGAGAGGTCCAATCTGGCTCAGTTGCTCTGTTGCTGGTCAGCTGTGGTATGACGGTTTTTATATCTTTTGATTACATTTGGTGAATTGCTCTGGAAAGTTTGTTGATTTGTATCTGCTGTTGCAGCTGATACCACAAATTCTCAAGGGATTGATTTAACTGAGGACCATATGTTTTCTGCCTCAAGTAAGATATCTTTTAGTAGATGATAAATATTCCTACTACTTGATCAATAAGGCATCATTCATGATAAGTACTAAGTGACCTATAAGTTCTCCTGGCAGAGGCATTGTTATGGTCTTATTTTTTCTTCCTGAAACTGTTCAAAGCCACTTAGATGTACTTACCTTGTTTGATTCTGATTTGTTTTTAGTTAAGTGATTCTTATCTACATTTCATATGTGCTTGACAGTGAATCCTGTGGGTTACTGCTTGTTTGGGAAGATTCCTATGGATGTATTTCATTCTTCATGGGCAAAATCTCCTACGTTAAGTCTAGGTGGGAGAGCTGAGATGACGTCACCTGTTATCATGCAGTCCTGCTATATGAAGGTTGTTTTCTTATGGAGTGCTGTTGTAGGCGAAAATGTCGTAAACTGAAGTCACTAAGAATATTTTGTATCCAGAATGTTTTTTTCTTATACCAATATCTAAATGATGTTACTTTTTATGTTTTGTTATCTATCTCCTACTTTACCATTTATTGTTCTCATCATATATGGTTGATTTTTCAGTTGAGGCGTCTGAATGGGGGGAAATGTGTATCTTTTCACTTTCCTTATAATTCCGAAGCTGTGGTATGTTTGCCTTAAACTTTTTGCTTCTTGACATAAATTCTTTACTTAGTGATTATGTTCCTACTACTCATTTTTATTTTATGGTTGCCAAAGAGCATATTACAGCAAGTACCAGTCAACATTTCTGCTGAAGAGGTCGGGGCCAAAAATATGTTGCCTTATGATGCATATTCGTCCAATAATAGTCCTAAAACTGGTATTTTGAGGTAGCTAGCTTTTTCATGTGTTATGTGACATATCTCATCTTCTTTTTACTGCCAAATTGTTGTTTCGTTTCACAGTTGGGAACGTCTTCACTCACAATTATTATTATTTTTATTTATTTATTTATTTATTTATTTTCAAACTTCTTGACTTGTGAAAGTAGTTTCTTTTATTAATAGCTCTACTGTACGATATATACTTCATATCCAATATTTATAAGTAATGCAAAAATTACATGTCAGGCTGCATTAAATTTCAGGTTGAGGTCTGGAAATGTCATTTTTAATTACAAGTACTACAACAATATGTTGCAGAGGACTGAAGGTATATGGATTTCTTGACCAGACTTTTCCCCATTATGATAAATGCAAATATACTTGAATATTATTTCATTGTCTTTTCCTTTGTAAGAACTACTGTTGAAAAAATGAATAGTAATAGAATTCTCCAAATTATCTTATGAATGATCCTTGCTTGTTTCAAATCTGCAGTTACAGAGAATTTTTCATGTCCATTCTGTTTGGTGAAATGTGCTAGTTACAAGGTAGGTGTGGCTCTGACTTCATTGTTAGTCATTTATTTCAAATGAACTATATTATTTGCATTGGTGTGACTGTTTCTTTAATATCTCTGATGTATTTTAGGGTCTGAGATTTCACTTGACTGCGTCACATGATCTCTTCCATTACGAGTTCTGGGTTTGTACATTTTATACATTTATATAGTTCTTGTTGGCTATGTTCGACCAGAATAACCACCATCATAATACTAGTATTATTATGTAGGTTACTGAGGATTATCAGGTCGTGATTGTATCTATGAGGACTGATATAAGCAGCTCTGAGGTTTGTATACTGGCTGAAATACACTCTCACATCATGCTATATGTTGGTAGCCTATAATTTGAAATTGACTATCTAAAGTTGACTAGAATGTTGTATTTTTCTTGTATGACATGTTTCTTATAATAACTACATACTTTTCAGATGATTCCTGAAACTGTTGATCCTAAACAACAAACGTTTTTCTCTTGGTAAGTAATATTTAAGCACCGTAATCTTCTTTACTTCTGAAATAATTAGTTCCACTCTTTGATGGCTTAGAAGACCACTTTTTACAGCTATAAGCCCGCAAGACGCAGGAAACCAAAGAGCTTAACACAAAAAGCAAATAATGTGCATCCGCTTGTGCTGGATTCAGCTATGTCTGCATCTCTCCGCGAGCTCATAGATAGTACAGATTGTATGACTTCTTTTCTCTGGGGTTTTTTATTTTTTTTTTATTTTTTTTTTTTTTTTTTTATTTTTTTTTAGCTTTAGTTGCGACCCTTTTTTTTTTTAGTTTTCTCGTTTAATGCTGTAGATTCTTATGGTTAATGATTTACTATAGTTGTGGAAGTAAAGATACGTGATTGTATATATTTAAGTTAATGTATAATGTCATCAACTGTCAAGTACCAATGTGTATTCCTGCCTCAGCCAATAAACCATTTCAGTATGACTGATTGATTAGGATCGTGTATTATCTCAAACGGGTCAAATCAAAACATTTTCGCTAGAAGTGGAACGGGTCACACAGGTTCAAAGATTTAAATTATCATTGGCAGATGATTTTATTTTTGTAAGCATAATTAAGGCGTCAATTATATAAAAGAATCACTATAACATATGTCAACCCAAGTTTTGACCCGTACTAAAACTGAACTGTTTTGTGACCTTTACTTTAACCAATATTGTGTTATCTCATAGTCTTCTTCTCTACACATTACGAGTTCACTGATTAATATTTAACTGATCATATAAGGCATGGATTGTTTCTTCTCTACACATTATGAGTTCATTGATTAATTGTAGGTGTACCTGAGTCCATGGAACATGATAGTCCTGATGCAAGTGCCACTGGTAACCCAATTGCTGAACCAGAGTCTGTCCAACTAGTGCCAGAAGAGAACCATGCACCTCCGGCTATGCTACAGTTTGCAAAGACAAGAAAGTTATCTGCCGAACGATCTGACCCTAGAAAGTATATGCTTTATCTTCTTTTTAGATGTATTCTTAGATTTTCTACAGTGCATTATTAATACATGAATGTTTAATCGGGAAATGTTGATCCATTTACCTATGCACGGGTTGATTCGGGTTGTGTTTTATCTGGCATAGGCCAAATTCTAAACTTTAGCTAAAAGGGGAATGGGCCGAATGGGTTAAGGTCACCCAAAGTTTATTTTTAATGCATACATTACAATTTACTAAATCATGTAAGAAAAAGATGTATATTATTACTGTAATAAATATTTAACATTCTCTAATTATTTATATTCCAGCCGAATGTTGTTACAGAAGCGGCAGTTCTTTCATTCGCACAGAGCTCAGGTAACCAGTTTCTATAATACAAACTAATCATTTGTTTGTTTTTTAAATTTTTTAAGAAATGGTCTTGTTTTCTCGCATGAGTGTGTTGTATTGTTTCATACGTATAGCTGCATATTTTCCTTCTATTTTGCGCCCACCATTAAACTATTGTAGTTACTAACTATTACTATTTTTATTTTTATTTCTTGTTTAAAAGCCAATGGCAATGGAACAAGTGCTTGCTGAGCGAGACAGTGAAGACGAAGTCGATGACGACGTTGCTGATTTAGAAGATAGAAGAGTAAGTTCAGTCCTAATCTGATACGGAGTATATATTATATGTAACTTCCTTTCTTACATTTTTCTTGTTCTTCAGATGCTAGATGATTTTGTGGACGTTTCCAAAGATGAAAAGCAAATGATGCATTTGTGGAACTCTTTTGTTCGAAAGCAACGGTAATTTAGTCTTCGTTTATGTCAACCCCACCCGCAAGCCAAATCAACATGATTTTTTCTTGAGCTATACACTATGTTTTGTGATTTATGTCACCCCTTCTAAATTAGTTATCTTTTTAATGATGGTGACAGAGTGCTGGCAGATGGCCATATTCCATGGGCATGTGAAGCATTTTCAAGATTACATGGACCAGACCTTGTCCAGGCCCCATCAGTGCTTTGGTACCCCCTTTTTTCCATCACTTTTGTTTTATTTATACTCTCTGGCCGTATGAGTCCAGTATCTTATATTGGTTGTACATAAGTCTGCCTGCTTTGAGAATTACCCTTTATAAGTTGTTTGTTAGTAGCTATAATCTTTTATTAGCTTCTATAATGTTTCATACCAAATTGTAGCAAGCACAAATTACAAGATGGTGGTTTTGAATAAATATATCTTAGAGCTCTATGTAGTTTTCGGTATCTGACTTCTAATGTTAACCAAGGAAACTATAGATTTTGCATCATTTTAGGAAAGCTAGGTTCACTTCCCATAATAACTGGATGTTAAATATTCACATATAAAATGGAACGTGAATATTCAGTAGATGAAGTTTTTTATTAATGACAACTTTAACTGCAAGCTTAACGGCTGTGGTTAGCAACCTAATAAGTTCTATTCGCAGGGAAGATAAACATTAAGGGTATATAAATAAGTAGTCTCTCTACTGTCGGGTTTATCCTGGTGGTAGGGGTAGGATCTGTCTACATTTCACCTCCCCCTTACCTTGCACCGGCGGGATTGGGTTTGTTGTTGTTGTTGTTGTTGGTATATAAATAATAGTATCAATTTGTAGAAGTTAAAAGGTATGAAACTTGAATTTACTGTTAAACAACCAATAGTGTATACAGCCAACTTTTCGCCTTTACTTTTACGATATGAAATTCCAATGCATATTAAGATTCTTATCTAACACAGCATTTGAGATTTAGACATTAGAGGCCAGTCGGGTTAGCTTTTTCACCTATCCACAATACACATTTAGCAATTTAGTATGCATTATATGAGTGAAATGTGAATCAATAGGCCAATGTTCCTATGGTACTGTGAGATGTATCACAACTTTCAGGTTGTAAGTGTGACAGGAACCTTCCATGGTAATGCGGGATTATGATAATAACGAAAAGAAATAGCAAGCTTACTTACTTTCTAGTAGTAATTGATTTCTCTTTTATTTATCAAAATTTAGCATGAAAACAATCCTAATCACTATGTATAGAATCATAATAATATAGTTTATGGAAACCAACTAATGGTAATACAAAATCCTTACATCATTAAAATACTAATATTAATCCTTAATTCCTTATTGAATAATACTTATCTGGATTTAACTATTAGTTTGAGACCGGTAGGAGTCCCCTCAGGGACAAGGTTGTGTATAAGTAGACTAAAAGCTCAAACTCAAAGACGTTTGTGTTGTACTAAGCAAGTTCCAACAATTTGAATAAGCCCAGGTGTTTATTACAAAAATCACAATATCAGTATTAGTTTTTGAATAAAAAGATTGAGGAAGTTGTATGCTAATAGCTGCACGTTGGCAACTTTCAGCCTGTTCAACTCATATAACGTGTTTCACGTTTAGCATACATTACGCCACTAGACCCATTTGGGTCGAAGTTGCCAACTAGCTATTTAGACCATTAGCTCAAAAATAAATATTCTTGTACTTTTCTAATTTTGCCAAAACCTTTGATGCTATGGCAGGTGCTGGAAATTGTTCATGATCAAACTTTGGAATCATGGTCTCCTAGACGCGCGAATGCTCAATAGCTGTAATGTGATCTTAGAAGAATACCGAAGTCAAAGTCAAAACCAAGAGATAGATCATATGAACATCGATAGGTAAATCCATCTTCAGTGGAAATTAGTGATCTATACATCATTTTTCGTAAAAAGTTGATAATAAATATATGGGCAGTAACTCTCTCCTTTTTATAATTTAACAATGTATAAGATCTTATCTTATTACCCACCCTTGTGGGCCATGATCTATACATATCATCTTCAACGTTGTGGGTTTTTTTGTTTTTTCTTGGTCATGTTTAATTAATTGGTTGTTAAGGATGAAATTGTGTTGGGTTGAAGGGTGCGAAAATGAATAGTGTTTGGTTGACAGGTATGTGAATCTAAATTAGGAATGTGATGCAGGTTTTAACCGTACCAAGTTTGGTTATTTTTCAAGTTTATACTCACAGCGGTGCCAAGCAGTGAAGGAATAAAATACCCTATAGACAAGCTAAGCTAATAGACAAAGAGCACCGGTTACCATGGCGTTGGGCTGGCGCCATGCCTAGGTGGCAGGCGTTAAGGCAACGTCATGGTACCGGTTGAGGTGTGCGCCAACCCCGACGCCATCTCCTTAACGCACGCCAAAAGTGGTTTTTTTTGAAAAAAAGGACCGTTGGCCATTTTCAACAGATGCTTCCACTTCCATGTGCATTTTTATTTCTTTACCATGTCACATAAATGAGTCACCTAAATGATACTCCTTCCGTCTCAAATTATATGTTCATTTTCTTACTTTTGGTTGTCCCAAAATACTTGTCAATTTTTTTGTTTCAACCAATAACAAGAAACTTTAGTGGATAGAGAAGGTATTCGATTGCGGAATAGATTAGTTAATGAAAATTTATTAAACTTTGTGTAAATGAAATAGACTTATAATTTGGGACAGGGGGAGTATTTTTTTACAATAACCTTCTCGCAATGTCGCAAGCTCCAAACTCATATCTTCGTCAAATCCTTCTACAATGTCATATGCAAATTTAATATCTTTGTCACAACCTCAATTTGTTTCGTTCGGTAGCCAATATACTATGTCACAATGTACCCTCGAAGAATATCAATTGTTCCAACATAATTTTGTTCAACAACAATTTCAACAACCACCACAATTTTTTTCACAAAAAAAAACACGTCACAAAAACGCAAAAAACTGAGGTGGCGAAGAAAAGGCAAAAGACTAGTCAAACCCACTAAGAGCACTAGGTACGTTACCTTTATGGCCTGTGTTAAGGGAGTTTTTGGGTTGAATAATGCGGCGTGAAGACACCGCAACCCGGCGTTATTCTGGCGTTAACGTGGGAAGTTATTGCCACAACGTGGCGTTATGTGTTTAAAGGCATATCAAAAATTTCATTTCACACCCCTTTAACGTCCATATATCCGTTGTGTTAAAAAAAAAATAAAATAAAAAAAAAAATAAAAAATAAAAAAAAAAAAAGTATTCCAGCACAGCAGCAACCATGTTCAAAACCATGGGTTTAGGACTTGCCCAACGAGAACTAATACAGAAACCAGCCCATAAGATCAAGACACCATCCAACTGTGTACATGACCCATGCCAAGAAATTCTCCAAACCAATGTAGACCCAGGCCAATCCATAAGAAAATTTGGCACAACTAAACTCACCAAATCACCATGACTTAGACCCTCCTTAATCCTTATCAGCAATGAAAATCCACTTCCTTTTGTCAAAATGGATAATCACGAGGTGAATTGACATATAATCCATAACAACCAAATCACATCTAAAGGAACAAAGGGACATAGAAACAAACACACAACCCTCAAAATTGGCAGGCCACCACTCAACAGCAATTAACTGAATCTTACTAGAGGAAAAAGAAGACCAAATAATATCACTCTGAGCAACTAAAGACCAGACATTCCAGATTTCCAGCACATATTCAACATTTAACATCTAGAGTCCCTTCCAAAATTACCGTGTATCACCTGGAAATTCCATAAACTAGCAGCTTTCAGAGATTGCTTAGGGGGTGTTTGGTTTCGACTTAATTGACTTAATATGAAAAAAAACTGAATTAATTAAGTCATATGAAAACTGTTTGTTTGTGACTTAATAGAGAAAGATGACTTAAAATATTAAGTAATAAAACTGA